>JAPWTK010000122.1:982500-1189675 GCA_029963805.1 Aromia moschata | reverse complement strand
ATTATTATTATCTGTCACTCCTGAGACATAGGGTAGGCAAGCATACGTTGTTGGTTGTTGCTCTACTTTTGTTCTCTGGGTGCGGCATACTCTGTCGATGTATTTTTCTTTATAACCGTTTTTCGTTAAAGCTTCTTTAATTTGCTGTAATTCCTCTGGTCTGCTTTCGGCATCACATATTGTTTCAGCTCTATGAACTAGTGTTTTGATTAACGATCTTTTCTGTTGCGGATGGTGATGCGATGCTGCGTTCAGGTAACGATCTGTGTCAGTTTTCTTCCTGTATACTCCATGGGCCAGCTTGTTATTGTTCGTACGTTTTACTTACACATCCAAAAAGGGTAAAACTCCGCCTTTCTCAGTCTCCATTGTAAACTTTATGTTGGAATGTAGAGTATTCAGATAGTCGAAGAAAACAGTCAGAGAAGTTCACGTACTGTAGCCAGCATTTTGGTTTCTTCTCACTGCCACGAATGGCCTCTTCTTCAAACGCTTCCATAAATAAATTTGCAATTACAGGTGAAAGCGGTGATCCCATAGCGGCCCCGTTCTTTTGTTCGTAGAAATATCCATTCCATAGAAAATATGTTGTTGACAGGCAGAAATTGACTAGAACAGGTACGTCTTCACTTAATTCTTTAGGTACAAGTTCTTGACGAATCAGATTAACTGTCTCTTCAACTGGTACATTAGTAAATAATGACTCCACATCGAAGCTCACCATGATGTCACTGTCGGATATTTCACTTTCGTCTAGAATTTAGAAACCTTCTTTAAAAAACCTTCTGAAGAAGCTGACAGTATGATCAGCGAAACGTCAAGTCAATTTAGACGACCGCGGCAAAACCCGGAAGAAATAATTTCATCATTGGACAACAGCCGTGAAAGCCTGCATTCTATTACTATTACTATTCTACAGTTTGTTAGCAGAAAAATAATAGACAATTAATACTATCAATAATTATTACTAGAATTGGCTGATATGTAGCGCAATGATCGTTAAGTTTTTGTATGGCATCATAAACCTTTATAGTTACTATGAATAGTTTTTAAAGCTGTTTCAACGAACACATCTTGAAATTTGGTCTGGCCCTCCTTGATAGCCGCTGCTTCGGCAGGATTGAATTAAAATAACAGCCTTTATTTACTGCAAATGTCTCGTCGATACATAATCACAGCCGAGTATTTTTTAATGCAGTTTTAATTCACTTTAGTAAGGTGGTAGTTACGTAACGTTGTGCGACCTGGTAACGACATCTCTAGAACGTATTTGTTCCAGAACGAGGTGGTTATTTCTCGAGTACACTTAGGAATATACCACAAGCACTTAGCATTAAATGTAAGTCGAACATAAACTGAGTTCTCAAGGGCATACCCTCTTTTTTATTTTTATGTTTCATACTATGAGACGGCTATAACCGCTTTTGTCCCTACACAGCAGTTTTTTCTCTTACATTCTACACATTACGGTCGCGCCGTCATAAAATCAAATTGGCATGAAAATTTCACCTAAGCACCTAAAAATGTTTTTTTTTTTTTTTTTTTTTTTTTTTTTTTTTATTAAATAAATGTTGTACAAATATGGTTGAGTCTGTCTTTTCATGCTTTATTCCTCATCGAAAGCGTGATCTTTTTTTTATTTCCAGGTACATGTTTGTGAGATATGTATGGGTGTGTAGTGTATATAGAATTGTTTTATATAAAAACGGATGCATTTTCAGTAACTGAGTAGATATTGAACAGAAACATTATTAAGGTACACTTGCTAGCAATGATATACAAGATTATATTACCTCTTCGTTTTTTTTTCAAATTCGATTTATGTGTAATCGTTTTCGAGATAATTCCGAAAAATTAAAGGTGCACTCTAGAGAATCTATTTAATTACTGGACTTTTTTCCCTGACGTTATCAAAATATGTCTGTTGTCATTTGTTTCTGAGTTAATGACATTAACTTTGATTTTGTATACTCGTAAAATAGTACTCAAATAATGCTTTCCAACGGTATATCACAATGCTACAAAAACATGTTGCCTCTTGTGAAATTAAAAAAAATAAACACATTTTTTAGAGCCACGGTTTTAACGCAATCCGAAGAAATAGCGTGAAAAAAGAAATTTCCAAATTTTTAGCCTTCGTCTCGCTCCACGGGCTCGGAATTTTTTTTTTCGGCTAAACGACCATATGGACCATATAGCCTGTTTATTCATCTCCAATTTCCTTTTTAATTGTTTGTTACGTCCATTTGTCGCGGAGATATCCGAAATTGAACGAAAAAGGACCCTTTTGTTTTCAACCATCGATATCTCATCAACCAATGATCGTACAGGAAACTGAAGGGCAGTTTCGGAATCTGGAATAAATTTCATATAAAATCCTGTCAAGACATTTAAAAAAAATCCACCTTCAATATCGACTTGAAAAAGTTCAAAAAGTGACTTCTTCCCTTGTTTTGGTAAATTGACTGCGTCTTAGCAAATATTGATGAGGAGGCTAAGACTTTTAGGAATATATAAAGTACACCTCAGTGTACCTCCAATAGCCCTATAAATCTGCAGATCGATCCATCGAGCGGTTTTTCCGGGTGGATCATTAAAAGTTTTGAAAAATTAAAGGAGCACGATTTTTATTCTTAAACATTGTGCATTTTTCATAAAAATGGAAAATCTTTTTTTCCACTTATTTTCTCACTTCTTCATCGGTCACTTGGTAAATTTGAAAAAAATTTCGAAAATAAAAATAATTAAATTTTTTTCGACTTTTCAAGTCGATATTGAATTAATTTTTTTTAAATGTCTTGACAGGATTTTATAGGATATGTATTCCAGTTTCCGAAACTGACCTTCAATTTCTGTACGATCATTGGTTGCTGAGATATCGATGGTTGAAGACAAAAGGGTCCTTTTTCATTCAATTTCTGATATCTCCGCGACCAATGGACGTAGCAAACAATTAAAAAAAGGAAATTGGAGCTGAATAAACAGGCTATCTGGTCCATACAGTCGTTTAACCCAAAAAAAAAATGTTCCGAGCCGTGGAGCGAGAAAAGAAGGCTAAAAATTTGGATTTTTTTTTTCGCGCTATTTCTTCGGATTGCATTAAAACGCTTTTTTAAATTTCGCGATACGACCATTTTTCACAGCCCGTCAAAATCGGGGAAAAATTTAGAATTATTTTTGCTACCTTAATTGTTGTGCGAAGTGTATTTTTTTTGAAAAGATAATGTTGAGCACTATTTCACCACAATAAATCTAATATGGTGTTTGTAAGAAAAAATCAGAGTTAATGGTGTTACTTTAGAAACAAATGATAACAGAAATATTTTGATAAAGTCATCAGACGCATTTTAAAAAAGTGTCTAACAATGTTCTCCTAAAATATTACAAGTCTAGTAGTTATAATAAAAGGGGACATTTTCTAAAACGCATTTTCTCGTTTTTTTTTTTGGAATTATCTCGAAATTGATTAGAGATTAATTGAATTGAAAAAAAAGTTGAAGAGTACACTCAACATCCCCATATCCGAATTTTACCGTTCCGCAAACGTCCACATTTTCGAACTCTCTCCTCGATAACCGAACTGCTGGCGCATGCGCAAAGGGTTTTTCTGGCTCATTCTAGTCCTTTTCTTTGTTTTTCGAGGTTTTTATGCAAATGTAATACATACAGACATGTGTACATGTTAATAAAAGAACGTTTTTTTAAACAAAAAAAATGTCAGGTGCAAAGGAGAGAGTGATGCAGGTAATTATTTTGTAATTCAAAGTAAAGGTTTGTTTTATTGAACATTTTGTTGACGTAACCTAAACTGAAATGAAAAATGATGAGAAAATATGTATTTTTAAGAAAACCGTGATACAAAACAAACATTATTGTACTGTTTATTTGCAGAGAAAAGAGCCTGCTAAGAGGCTAACCTTGGAGCAAAAGCTGGATCTGATAAATCACGCAAAAAATGGTGTTAAAAATGTTGAACTATGTAAGATGTACAATATTTGTAAATCGTCAGTGGCAGAAATTCTTGGGAAAAAAGAAATTTACTTGTCGGAAGAAAAAAGACGAAAATTGAGTGGATGGATTGACACAAAAAAGTGCACCGGTACTTATGATACGCCATTTGAAATAAGTGTTTTCCACTGGTTTGTACAAAGAAGAACTCTTGTAGAATCTGTCTCAGGTGTGCTGCTGAAGGAGGGCGATTTCCTCTTTGCTGAATTCTGTGACAATCGAAATGTTTGATAACAATCACATTATTGTGTTTACATTTTTTTCTCATTTCAAATTTCGCGGTTTTTTTTTGTCAACCAATCAGCGGCAAGTTCGGTTGTATGGAAGTACAAGTTCGGAAATATCGTGAGAAAAAGTTCGGAAATATCGTGAGTTCGGAAATTTGGAGTTCGGATGTGTGGATGTTGAGTGTATATCCTCTAAAACTATCTCAAATAATGGCCGACATATTAATGTATGCACAACCAATTTTGGACAGACTGTATACACACAAACATATGTATTTTCTTGATAAAATTTCCAGCAACTAAGTTTTAATTTCAGATTTTCTGTATAGAGCCCGACTCTTGAGGAGATAAATTTGGTATTGTAATTAAGAACGATCAGTAATAACGTCTCTATGTCACGTGATCTTTTGTGTTTACGAAAAGTGACACAAAGTGTATGCGTGGGTGGAGATACAAGAAAAACTTCACAACGGTGTTTATTGATAGCCAGACTTTTCGCCGTTTACGCTTTCAATGTTATTTTAACGGGGGTGGAATGTAGGAGGAACCGCAGGAAAAACAGCGCTAATACAACTTTTTTTAAGTAAACAACTCTAAAGGTCTAAGGTAAACAGTGTATTAATAGAATGACAGAATTATACAAATTCATAGTTAACGCGTGTTTCACTGATTAATGGTTTCTGACGTTGTCAGATCCACCGGAATACGTGGAGTCCTTTTTAGGCATACTGGAGGGCAGTTCCTCCTTGTCACCGCTATGAGAAAGTAAACCTGGTGAGAAAATAAGCCGAGACTCATTGTTCGTTGTTATGCGTTGTCAAATATATGAAGAAACCTAATATGGTCGAAATCCGGATATGGAACGTTCAGTTCCTTCCAATTTGTACTGCTGAAAAGAATTTAGAGAATATTATAAAGTACACGGTGTTCCATAAAGTGCGCAACTTTTAAAGAATTAATAAAACAGCCACATTTCAATGAAAATGAATATACCTATTCTTATACACGGTGTCAATTTTAAAACGAATAGCATTTAATATTGCCTAAAATAATGACAGTATTAAAATTTGGCGAAACACGTCAATTTAAATATCAAGGGGGCAACTTTTGAGGCATTTGTTGTCGTATTACTTTCAACCCCCTAACCCTCAGGACACCTACCCCTAAAATTTTAAATGGCAACCCCTATTTATTTTGCCATTTTTGAATTTCTTGTACAATTCTAGATAAGTCCCATATTTCTTTTTTGTCAAAATTGAGGTAGTTAGCCTCATGAATGTGTGGAATGTATTTAATTTCTAAATTGAAATAATGCAACTTTTAAAAGTATGATAATGAAATACTCAAATTCTTACCTTTATAATTACTTTATTAATTGTTCAAAATGGGTTCCATTGTTTTCTAAGCACAAGTACTATTCAAACAAGTAAGATATTCAAACTGTTCGCGGACGTGTTGAAGAGTTTCAGGTAAAATAGCCCTACATTCTTGTACAATTCTTTGCTGTAGTTGTTCAATTGAATCTGGTTGAGATTTAAGTGGTTATGTGTCCTAAAAGAAACAAACTGTTTTGTTTTATTTGTTTAGTGATGGTGGCAACCAAAGTGCATGGACTCAAGAAGGGGTGAGTGATTTAAAACATTTAAATGAACGAGCTAAGAAACATGCTACAATGAAAAACATTTACATAACATCTTAGATTTTAGTGTGTTGGGAAAGGTAGACATAAGGCATCAGCTTGATTGTGCTTATCGTGAAAATATAAGACGGTCACAATGAAAATGTGGATAAAAACAGACATATTTTAAATCAAATAATTAATTATATTAAATTTTGTGAAACAAATCCGGGACTTAATAAAAAGGCGATTAACATTTTTGTGAACAATAAGGACATATCAATTTTTTTCACATGTTTCCACCCATTATTTTAGTATATTTAAGCCCCTCAATATTCGTGACTAAATATTATTTTAAAAGCTACCAAATCCCAAAAAATTATTCTTGTGAAAGTCTATATTTTTGTATAAAAGAATTTTTCATTGAAATTCTGAAGTGTCAGTAAAACGCATGACCTTGAAAATTTTAAAAATTTAACACACCCACGAGCAGCCACTGATTTTTAACAAATTTATATTAATAATAACAAAAACATTTCATTTGAGCGTGAACCTTTACTTGTCTTCTTATCTTATAAAAGTGGAAAAAAATAGAATACCTATTAAATAGAATATATTAAAAAAACAACAAACAAAAAATTGAAAAATATGTCAGGAGATGTGATAGTAAGCTCTGATTTTCTGATATTGCCATTAGCAAAAATGTCCGATGTTTTGCATCGCTTGCTTGTTCACCCTATGTGTCATGTACTTTTTATTAATTCTTACGAATCCACTGTGTACGATAGAGTACTCTCAATATAAAGTTAGAGTTATTTACTGTAAGAATTATAACAAAATTATCCCAAAAAAAAACGAGGCTTTATTGAGCGAATCTGTCTAGTCGGTCGCTGTTAATGGAGCCTTTTTTGCAACTCTCCCATAAATCTTGTTAGCTTTTTCGGAGCGTTCCAAGGGACTCCCTCGCGTCAGCGCTTAACTAGCGGAGTTGCCGAAGCTTTTTTGTTCTCACGGGCCATTCAAATGGATCTGCGTTCTGGTTGTGGTAGAAACACAAGGGGAATATAATTCGCCGAGTATTAAACGTGCAAATGGAATTATTTTACGCACTGTCACTTTCGAAAGCTTAAGTCTCGCGAAGTTATGACAGCGAGAGGTAAACAAAAGGAGAAGTCGTTACGAATATTCACAGAGTCAGCTCGTCATACATTTTCTACGCAGCAAGCATTTGGTTAAGACATACATATTTTGATGGAAATTATAAAAAACAAAAAAACATCGCCTAAGGAATCATTACATCCACATCTAAATTATCCGTACTTAATTAGATGAATAAGACAGATCTTATGACATGACTAAAGATATTTATGGCCAATATGACTTTTATGATCAATATGGCACCAAAGAATAGTAGGATTTTTTTAGAGCTCTGTCCACTTTGTAATTATTGCAATTTATACTGGTAGCCATTGAAAATGCAACACCCTCAAGGAGTCGAGTAACATAACTCAAACTGCGTTTAACTAATGTATTATATTAATAAAACAACTTATTACTGTTACAAGTTTATATGATAAGTTGTACTGATAATACTGAATAGGATACGTGTCCCCCACGTAGTCTTACAGCAGCTTCTAGACGCCTTGGTAGTGAATCAAACAGCGTTCGAATGGTCACTTGAAGTATGGCATTCCAGGTAGTTTGTACCCTCGTCCATAATTCTTCTGTTCCACTTGATGGTTCAGCATATGTTTGGAGTATTTTTTCTATCACATCCCATACATTTCTAATGGGGGATAAACCTGGGCAACGCGAAGGCAAAGGAAGTCGTTTAACTGTACGCTCATTCATAAACTGTGGCTTATTTGCTGTTGCACATGGTCTGGCATTATCGTGTGAAAATATGGCATCTACGTGGTCCTGCAGACAAGGCACTGGTCGTAGCACTCCATCGATGTATCTTTGGCTGTTTGAGGTACCGTGAATCCGAATAGACGTGACCTGTTGTTATAAACAACGGCGCCCCATACCATAATCCCTTGTGTTGGAGCCGTATGTTGCGTCATTATGCACTAATGATTTTTCCGTTTTCACTCCACTGCCACCATACCCCCATGATTGTGCTTACATTTTGCCCAATACGGACCCCTATATCTCGATATGACCTACCCCCTCACGTAGGCCTAAAATTCGACCTCTCTTAAATTCACCAACTTGCTCGTATCGATGTGGTTCTCTTCGATGGAGCATTTCGTGGTATTTGTCCTCACTTACTGCATCAACAAAACTAACATAAATCATTGATAAGGAGACCATTTTACAGTTTTCTTTCTTTCGAATGGACCTGAATTTCTCACAAACGATTAGCCGCAAAATTCCTCAAACTGTAATCATTTTTTTATTTCATCATAACAAACCAAAATACAGAAGGTCATGACGTTATTATTGTTTATACTGGGTGTTGCAATTTCAATGTCCACCAGTGTACGTTAAAGGCCACCTAATCAAGTTAAAACCTTACATTTGCAGACTCTGTTATGTTGTACCTACATGGTTATAAAATTATAAGTGCGTATCTTGTATCGATTGCAAATTATCTGTAGAAAGAAGAAATGTGTTAACTCAGTTTATCCCCAACTCCTTAACCGATTAACCTCAAAATAAAATTAGTTCCAGATTTCGTCATGATACATACGTGTTTCAAATTTCAAGTTGATATTTCAAAGCATTTTCGAGTAGATGATACATAAAAAAGGTTAACAGACCGATAAACAGGCAGACATATTAATTATTTTAGCTTTAACTTAAAACTTTGATATCACTTCGATTCAATAATTGAACGATACATTTCTCGAACAAATTGAACAAGTGTCAAATACAGTGCGGACGTAATGTGCTTCTAACTTTTGAACGAAGCAAAATATTGACGCCGCGCAAAAACCAGTTGAAATCGTTTTCATTTACTACTTTCTAGCATAAAAGTAGCATACGACACTTGATCCACCATAGAAAGAGCGTTATCATCGCAATTTTTCAAATGGAAATGGGGGATGTTGTGATATCTGGCAGCTCTATTTTTTAAATCGGTTCGGCAGTTCGCAAATAAAATGTCATTTTTGTTTTTAGTTTTAATGTCCTAATTCCATATTAAAACAAACTATTTGGTTTTGTTATTAAATACTATACAGCTATTCACGTTTTTTTATGAACAAAAACACTGAATACAAAAAAATATTTCGTGAACCCGATGTAGGTATCTACGTTTTTATAAATAAATATAAATATAGCCGGGACGATATTTAGATTTTAGAATAAACAAAAATCCTGAATGTAGTAAAGTTATCAAAATGACGCATTGCTTTTGGATTATTACTAAGTTTTTCCTAGAATTCCTTCTGAGGTTTGTTCGCGTTCAACCTCTACACAAAATTGAAGCTGCTCTAAGCTGAAATCATCCCGTAATTTACATGCAGCCGAAATAATTTTAACCACCGGCCCGGTAAACGAGATATCGAAATTCGGTAAAAAGACCTTTATCGTACAAGTATTGAAGTGTGTTTGTAATTTTTTTTAGAGCTGTCAGAAGCAAAATGGCGGCTTCTCAGTAGTTTTCCCAAGGCATCTTTTTTTATGGCTCCATGGCCGAATCGATAACTTCAGCAAATTTAAAGAGAGCGATGAGGCAGGAAAATTTCGATTTAGTATGATATCAGGCTCAACAGTACGTAGGATTTTTTTTAAATTTATTTTTTGCAGATATTTTGCGTGTGAAAAAAAAAGTTCTAAAACAAACAAAAATCGCTCGAAAATTGTTAATATCAATTGACCTATGCAATATAACAAAAAAATCCTACGTACTGTTGTGGACAAACTAGTTTAGAATATTCAGTTAAAATTTCAAGCCAATCGAATAAAAATTGTTCGAGATATTGGTTCTGCCGACTTGAAATTTCACGTTTCGAGAAAAACGCGTTTCAAGTTTTAATTACTGAAAAAACAAGAATAAATTCAATACACCTTTAATCTGCAATGCCTGCACCATACAATTGACCTTCGAAATATTCCAAATATTCATAGGAAAAATGTTCCAACACCTTCTATTAACAAGGAAACAGGTTATCTTTAATACAACGGAGCGGACAGATGCTCCAATTCTCGATACTAACAATGGTACCTAGATTACGCTCGCAGGAAAGGAATCCAGTGAGATTCAAAATTCGAGCCTTTACAGGTTTCTCCCATCCATAAAACTTTTTCACGTAATTTTTACGATGTTAAATGACATTTTAAGCAAAAAAAAATTCGATTTTTCGAAAGTGGTGGTGAAAGTCTCAAATGTCGTGATTTTTAGTTTTCAGCAAAACAAAAATATTTTTCTCAAAAACCGCTTTTTTCTACTTCTCAAAAACTACGGAAAATTTTATTAGAATAAAATTTTCGAAATTTCGATTTCGTGATTTTTGGAACTAAAAATAGTCTCAAAATCCTGAAAATTTGAAAAAAGACATATTTGCTCTTGAGAAATTTTTTACAAAAATTTATAATTTTCGAGAAAAAAATTATTGATATTTGATATATTTTTCAAGATTTTTAGACTTTGACTGTTCAAAAAATCACGAAATCGAAATTTCCAAAAATTTCATTTAAAAAAATCTGAGAGTATTTTTGAGTGAATCTTATTTTTATTTTTAGTTTTACCAAAGCCCGTAGTTTTTGAGAAAAAAAAATGGAGTTTATACAAAAATATTTTTTTATAATCTTTCAATAATGTGATCTTTAAAAAAGCAGGACATTTGGGAGACTTAATACAATTAAATGTTATAATTTATCATACTGCTTCAATTATCTAACATGACGAATTTTCAATTTTCTGATTACATGTGGCCCGCACTATATTCGTTGTACAACCAAATGGCCCTTCTATAGAAAAAGGTCGCCGACCCCTGCCATAGATGGATCGGTAGATGTGGTTTTTTTTGAATGACAGGCTTGATCCTTGATATGTCACCCTTAGACTTTTTTCTGCGGGGTTACGAAAAGTTCAAAGTATTTATTACACAGCCGTTCAAAATATTAATTGTTAATTGATGTTAAACTCTGTTATTATTAGAAAGTGTTGGGTGAACATTTTGAACAATTGTTAAGATAAACATTGTTTTCTCTATTTGCTTTTGTGTGGAAATAGTATATTACAATTTAGAAAAAAATAGCATTTTATTTGGGAACCGCTGGACCGATTTAAAAAAATATGGCTGCATTGAAGAGATATTTGAAAATATTCTAAGAATACCGTCGAAAACGAAAATTACTATTTTACCAGAAAAACCTAAAATAGTACGTATATTTTTTTATGGAAGCAGTTTTTTATAGCAGTTTTTCTACCTCTGGTCGTATTGAATTATTGAACTAAATCATTGTTTTCTACAACTCACCCTTTTTATCGTGCTCTTTTGAAAAAACAAATAATTAACTCACGCAAAAAAAAACTTCATTACCTACTAAATGTTTTCGTGTTTTGATAGTGAAAAAAATAAATAAATAAAAAAGGTGGACAAAATCCAGAATAAATAGTAGTATCATCGATTTATTTATTTAAAAAAAGAGAGAAATAAAAGCCCTTTGCGTCACTTTATGACTTTACGTCTCTACTGCCTCTTAATTCTCTGGTAGCTGCCGTGTTTTTGTACTGATAAAAACAATACCTTAAGCTGCTTGCAAGGAATTAAGTCAAAGAAGTTTTGTACACGATGGCTCAAGACTGGTAAAACGAACCCCTTAAATTAAACAAATTGATCGAAGAAACTAATGTTAGGTTGGTAACCTTAACCGATTCCATTATTTATACTTTGCCGGATAGATATTTTTAGCACACTTGCTGTACTAAAAAGTTCTACACGTTTTTAGCGAGTTTTTTTTTAATTTCAAGTTTAATAGTTGATAGTAAAATAATAAGGCTAATATCAAGCTATTTGAAAGAAGGTTCGTAACAGCTGGCGAGCAAAAAGAGACGTACAGGATTTTCATTTATAATTTGACACCTACCATACCTCCTGTAGGTGTTATATTATGTCGTATGATTATGAATTTTTTAAGCGACATAGAAAAAAACTTCTTAAACAAGATTATAGTAAATTTTCCATATTGTAAGCTTACCAAAATTAACAATCGAATATCAGTCATAAAATGAAAAAATACTTTAAAATTGAACATTATGTATATCTATACATTTTTGTTATGCTGCACATATTCTTTTCCCTTATTTCAAAAATACTTTATTATTTTACTGATAACTTTTAGACTTTATTGATAATTCTATTCCACCTTTGCTAAATATTTAAAAACGTTTAATACCCAATTATATTGGACTGATGCAGTGGCGGTGCGTGATATTTCCAGTTAGCCATATCTTGAAAACGACGCATGGGACCCACTTCACTTTTTAGGTGATGACTATACACCTCTTACAGAAAGGATTTATAGTGAAAAAATCGTCAGCAAAGTTTGCAAAAAATTTTCAAAAAACACTGGAGCACTCCCTGGGTTCTCAGTAACGCTCTGTGGGATATTTGCAGTATATATTTTTTCATAATCTAGAAACAAATATAAGGAGACGTTTTTCGATTTGTTACAAAATATTTTTGTTTCAAAAAGTTATGGCCATTTTAATTTTGGGAAACAAAATGTTCCTAAAAATTAAAATTAAAATGGCCATAACTTTTTGAAACAAAAAATATTTTGTAACAAATCGAAAAACGTCTCCTTATAAACGTCTCCAAATATTCCACAGAGCGTTACTGAGAACCCAGGAGTGCTCCAGTGTTTTTGAAAATTTTTTCGCAAACTTTGCTGACGGTTTTTCCACTATAAATCCTTTCTGTAAGAGGTGTACATTCATCACCCCTAAAAGTGAAGTGGGTCCCATGCGTCGTTTTCAAGATATGGCTAACTGAAATATCACGCACCGCCACTGGACTGATGGTTCTAGACTGACATGAAAGAAACAGCATATTATATTGCATTTTAATGTTTATCAATAAGTAGGTATTCAAGTCATACCCAAATGTAAATAGAGATATTAAATTACATTTAAAGTCGCTCAGTTTGTTCTAAAATATTGTGTCGTTCTATAATTGAAGTATATTTTTTTCAAATATCACCCTTTGTAAGTAAACATCTAAATTTACTCCCCACTTCATTTTAGGGATATATATACAGTGGTATAATATACAAAAATTTGGTATTTCAAAATCATTTTAGTGATTTTAGTCAATTTATATTGAAACTTTAATTGATATTAAATTATATACTCTCTAAACTATACTGTAAACTATAAACTTATACTGTAACCGATATTTTACACCCTCCTTAATCACAACGTTAGATGTAAATAACAAGAAGCCATATGTCAATGTGACAGTTTTGACAAAAGGACATGTTATTTGGTCAGTTTCTATACAAGTACGTAGTATCAAAAATATTAGCATTGTGTCACGTCAAGTTTGAACAGAATTGTGTCTGGCGATACTTTTCCCACCCTAAGCTCGCTGGACAAGCCAATGGGTCGCTCAGTTTGACTGTAGCAGTCGTTTGAATTAGTCTACGCCCCAGTGACGCGTCGAAAAACTGTTAAGTGTTCAGATGGATCAACGGGTTAATTTCCAGTATCTTGTTAAACTGGTGAAAACTTTTACAGAAGCTTATGCAATGTTAAAAGAAGTGTACGGGAATGAATGTTTATCCCGCACACAAGTTTTTGAATGGTTTAAACCAGGCCTCTCCAACACGTGCACTCGGTGCCGGCGCGCACTGGTGTTGTACTTTGCAGCACCGGTGTCTGTCCACTGCCTTCTCACTCGTCCGCAGCACAGCCGCCTTTGCGCGACAGAGAGACCTGGTCTAAACGGTTTAAAGAGGGACGTGAAACAATCGAAGACAATCCGCGCCCCGAACGACCCTCAATGTCAAAAACGGACGAAGACATTGAAAACATTGGTAAATTAATCCACGAAGATCGTCGTCGAAGAACCGGAGGGCTTGCTGAAATAACAGGAATCGACAAAGAATGTGTTCTCCAGATTTTGCATGAATCGTTCAACATGCGCAAAGTTTGCGCAAAATTGGTGCCAAAACTCCTCACTACTGAGCAAAAGGAATCAAGAATGAACATTTGCGCCGACATCCTAAACAACACTGACACTAATTCAGACTTGCTAGACACGGTAATTACTTGTGATGAAATTGTGGAAGCGGTTAAAGCAAAAGCGACGGATGTTCTGAACCAGCTGACAGAAGCAGACTTCCAGCACTGCTTTCAACAATGGAAAAGTCGTATGAATGGAAGACGAAAAAGTTGTTACTGTAATTGGTAAAGAATAAAAAGGGTTATGACAGCAGTTCGGTTATTTAATAGCCACACCTCGTATTATTACACAGAGTCTACTTTTGTGTATGTAACTGTATACACTATTCACATTTGTGTACACTATTCTCATATGTCTACTTTTATTTATATACAAACTGGTATGATTTTTTTATACCCGTGATATTCCATACGACCATTTAGCGATTTTTTTATTTAGAATCGGAATACAGAGCGTTAATCAAGACCCCACGAAACCCCCGTAGGAGAAATTTTTTTGAAAAAGCTGAACAAAAGAAACAAAAAAAGTTGAGCAAAATATCGAATTTAAAAGCCGCCAGACGAGTCAAGTGTGCCATGGATTCAAAATGGATTAAGAAACCGTCATCATAGCAGACTTATAGGTAAGAAAGAGTCCACGTGTATCACAAAGTATGGATTAGACTGCAATAAAATATGCTGGAATTTCAGGTCAGGACGTCAATTTGCATTATTTAATTACGTAAATCAAACGTTCCTAAACAGTATTTTGCTACGCGCGTTAAGAACGACTGAACACAGACGTCCCGGGAGTCCCGCTCCCCACTCTTCACTTTTGCCGCCGCGGAATATGGGATAGCCAAATGGCAAATTATATAGGCCGCCGCACGTGCGTTGCAGGTGTGAAGTTGAAGGTGTTTATTGTTTATTCGGTTTTAGTTCTTTCGCTGTTGTGATCGTCGCGGTACGGAACCAATAAATAGCCATATTAAGCGAAACGGCTTTCTTATTATGTCGCGGATTCCGTTCGCACATAAATTGCAAAATATAATCAAAATCCGTGTTTTAAAAGTGAATAATAGTACCCCGCCAAAATTAATCGCAAGTAAACGTGTATTATAAACTACGGCTGAAACGATTGATGTATTGGTGACGGATGCTGTACGCAATGTGTGTGTTGACAATTTACTGGTGTTTGTCACAGATGCAGCCGCATATATGCAAAAGCAGCTGAGCGTCTAAAACGCACATATAAAAATATGACCCACGTGACATGTTTAGCGCATGCCTTACATCTTGTCGCTGGTGAAATTGCAAAACAATACCCCATAGTGGACCGACTAATTTGGAACACAAAACAAATATTTGTAAAGTCAGGGTCACGAAAACACAAATTTAAAGAGCACCTACTCGATATACCTCTACCACCTTCACCGGTATGTACACGATGGTGCACGTGGCTGCAAACATTTTGCCACCCACTTCGAAATTGTAAAGGAATTCATCATACAACTAAATCCCTTAGAATCCAAAGCTATACGACTTTGCCAAAATGCATTTAATACACTGGATATTCACACAGATTTAAACATTATAAACCAGAAGTTTATACCACAAGGTTAGAAAATTCAACATTATCCTGTGAAGAAGCTTTAACTATAATAAGTGACGTTGAAAGTACAGTTTAGTAGACAGTAGACTAGTAGACAGAAAGTAGACTAATTTAGTAGATCGTAAAGGTGTCGCAATTAAAAACAAACTGGAAACTGTGTTAAATAGAAATACAGGTTACCAAACAATACGTAATTTTGACATAAATAGGCAGAATGTTGTTACGTCGAATAATTATGTCGAATACTTAAAATTTGCACCATTGACTTCTGTAGATGCTGAGCGATCGTTTTCATTATATAAATATATGTACCGACCTAATCGGTCACATCTACGTGCGGTGAATGCAGAACGTATTTTAGTGACTATGATGTATGCCCATACTGTGCAACAATGTCCTCTTACAATTAGTGATGACGGTGACACGACCTTTCAATAGACAACAACGGTTTGGGTAAGTGTCTCTATCATATTTTAATTTTGTACTGGTTTCCTGAGTTCGGTCCTGATTTACCTCGAGCTTATTGCACCCTAGTATGGATGTATGTCAGTAATATTAACGACATGTTCATTAAAACAAGCTGAACCCAAAAAACACTACCAATTTAGCACCACTAAATTTTCGGGCGCTAGGGGCATTACCCCTTTTAAATAAATTAACCATCGGTGACCGCTAAACAAAGAGACTTACCCAGATGCCTCTTGGAGTTGGGCGTTATGGCCTCCTCCGACGTCTGCTCCACCTTGTCGCCGATTATAATTGCTCGGGGGATAAATAAAATTACGCAACTTCGAGACGAGGAGGGGGCTGTTCGGTGGCAATTATCCAGCTGCAGGGGTAGATAAACGCCCTCCCTTAGTTAATTTTGCGGAGTCTGGAGCAGCATCGCTCTGATGTAAAAATAGAAATATTAAATTAATTCTTTCTGGTTCGTCGCTATTGTTTTGTCGCGTATCTGCATAAGTTGGGTCTGAAATTGCATTAGAATGGAAGCTTAGAAGCAGTTTCATTCTAATTTTACGAATGTGGGGAGAGTGGCGTAAAATCGGGTGTGTATCCATTTTTTCCTGCCGCGAATTGTTTCTGTGACGAAAAAATGACGAATTAAGCTTGCAATTGAGCTCAAAATGAGATATTAATTATAATAAAATACGATTGGATTAAACAATTGCAATTGTTGCCTCAGTGAAGGGGTAATAAGGTTGTTACATTCTTTTAAAGATGTTTTAACTTCAGTTGTAATTTTTGGCAAAGGATTTTTTGATAATTTCTTGTAAGGACCTAACTAAGAATAACGGTTACTCAGTCCATTTAATAGATAGTTAATAAGGACGCGTAAATCTAAGACAGCCCTATACAATTTCACGACTTTTCGTAGAGATACTGACAGTTCTAAATTTGTTTCGTTACCATATGAACATAAATTCACCCGCGGACTAGATAAAGTTTTTAAAAATATTAATATCATATAAGTTTATTATAACTCTAAAAATAAACTACAAACATGTAATGGATTTTTTATTTTTCTTCGAAATTCGGTAAGGTTTTTTAAATGCTGAATATTTATTTTTGAGGTACCTAAATAAACGATACAGTAACCCACAAAGAAACCTTGTACGTGTATGAAAACAGCATTTATACGGCAAGTTGATTAACTTCATTTTCGACTACCTGTTCCTTTTTTCTTTATAAATTAGGTACGAAAAAAATCTTCTTTGTAAAAGTTCAAGGCGAAAGAATGCCCCGGAGGCAATAAAAAAGGAAGCGTAATTTCGTATAAAACTTTCGTAAAGGATTTGATCAAAGGGTATGTAAACGATGGAACGAGATCTAAGTTCAGCAGTTGAAAAGTTAGATAACTCCACCTCGTTAAAATTAGTTATTACGTGCCATGGAATATGCTATTGTCAATATTTAGTATCCAATATTGGAGGATTTTGTGTAAACCCGCACAAATTTGATTTATATAAGGTAATTAGTTCAAATCGTAATCGTATATATTGTGACGAGGATGCAATAATTTATTATATACAGAGCTGCCACGAATAATTTTGAAATATTCGTTATAAATATTTGTTAAATCACAAATCAAAAATACTGTAAAACTTTTAGAAACGAGAAAATTCTACATACTAAAAGAATATAAACAGTTTAAGTCTAAAATTTGGGGTTAATAATACCAAATTTTCAAACATTTAATCATAAAAAGATTAAAGAAAAATAAATTGTACTTTCTATGTATACAAAGCCACACTTAACATTTTAATTTAATTATAAAATTCTGAAAAAGAAAACAATATTATATTATTCGACAGGCCCACAAAACAAAATTTGCGCCGTAAACGCCATTATGATATTCCCATGTATTTTTTCCTGCTCAACACGAATCCGCAGCCGTTTAACCCGTACGTCAGGATTTTTTTTTAACTTCAAAAAACACTTCAAAATCCATAAAAAACCATTAATTACATAACTTAATTAATGAAATTAACCCCAAAGTCCCACAATCACTTAATCCCGACCCTTTAATCCTTTAGCACACCTTACCTCTATAATCCCATAACCCAATAGCCCCGTAACCTCAGCTCAGTACTTTGTAACTCCGCACTTCATGTCACAAGCTATAAGATTTTACCGAGCAAGATTTTTCCACTGCATGGGGTTTTTTAGGTTATGGGGTTACGGGGCTATTGGGTTATGGAATTATAGAGGTAAGGTGCTAAAGGATTAAGGTCGTGGGGTTAAGTGATTATGGGATTTTGGGGTTAATTTCATTGATTAAGTTATGTATTTAATGATTTTGGTGGATTTCGAAATGATTTTTGAAGTTACAAAAAAATCCTGACGTATACGGGTTAAACGGTCTGCGGATTCGTGTTCAGCGGGAAAAAATACATGGGAATATCACAATGGCGTTTATGGCGTAGAAATTTTTTTGTGGGCCTGTGTGATTATTAAGTTTTTTTGAGTATTTTTTTAATACGTATTAAACGTATATTTTTTTGCTACGTATCCTTTCAAAGGAAACTAGTTTTATTTCACTCAAATTAGGTATATTTTCTGAATCTATTACTCTCTATTCAGTTTTAGAGTAAGCTACACAGGCAATAAAAAGGCGCCACGAAATCTGCCGTAGAAAGTTTTACGAAAGAACTTCCGTAAAAATATACGTTATTTGGTTCTGAGTCTGATAAAGTTTCAAGGTTCAAAAGATAATTAAAACGCTTAATAAAATTTGTGAAGGTAAAATGTTGAGAAATTTTAAATACTCTGCTCTCTCTGAAAATACTCTGCTCGTTATGAAAGATCAATACGAGTTAAATACCTTAGCGTTTAAATTTTAAGTTATATTCAAGTACTTTAAAAATTATAGCCTGCTCTGTAAGTGGTGGAAACATTTTTATACCAAATATACCAAATTTTATACCAAATAATAAACAAAAATTGATATAAAAGACGCTGAAGTAATCACGATTTCTATGCACAGTTTTCCACTTTTTTTCAAATTAAACCCCAACAAGTAGAAGGGTACATATTTGAAAGTGTGGAAAATTAAAATTGTGAGGAATAGAAAGAAAAATCATAAAAAATCATGATTTAAAATTCCATACATACGTATTTTAAATGATTTTAATAGCATACAGGGCGTTCCACCTAAGACGGGTTTTTCCATAACTCCATTATTTGTAAATTTAAGTAAAAAAGTGTTTCAGCTAAAAGTTGCCCAAAATGATGTGCATGTTGTGATGTGCAGGTGTTCCATTTCATTCAACCGCTACACAACTTCGTTGTTTTAAATGGAACGCCCTTTATTGTTGTAAATTTTTTTGGAAATCCCACTAAATTTTAAGTCGTCTTTATTAACCATACATGGTACTTAACTCACCGTTTTGCAGATATTCAACTGTTTTTGGAAAATATTTCGATGGCAGCGCTCTAAATGTTTGGAATTTGACATGCTCGTATTTTCGTAAGGAGGCATGGGACCCAAACCATATTGTAGGGGGTGGTTACTAGACCTAAGAAGGATATGATGACAAAAAATCTTCAGAGAAAACTTGCGATTTTTTTCCCAAAAATGGCTGCCTCCGGGCAGATCTTGGAAACGGCTTGCAAAATATTTGCGAAATAAGAAGGTATGAATAAGAAGGTATGGCGGAAATTTCAATTTTAGAATTTTGTGGTAGAAGCGTGCATGATGAAGTTTGCGACGATTTATCATGTTTAACCATCCAATAGTTTTCAGTTTAGGCGAAATTATTTTAAGTCGTTTGATACCAAGATAAGTCGCAAACATGAATTTTGTACTTTCTGTATACGTCGAATGTCAATACTATTGATTTAATATTAGTGATTCACATGTTTTTTTTATTCCCAAACTTAGGAAGTTCCTCTGTGAATATATTAATTTTAATGCTGGATATGCTTTACTTAGTTTTGTGGTAAGGATACTTTAAAGAATCATCTGACAGTTTTTCAACAGCAATACCTTTTTTTAATGGGAAAACAATAATTTAACACACATTTCTAATTCAGATTCGAGGGTGGCGAAACAGGCGAAAAGTGGCCTGTTCTTGGGGTCGTTCTTTCCAATCGAGATTTCAAAGCGTTCTCGATTATTGTATACATAAATATATTGATAGATAGACAGAAAGACAAGCAGACAGACAAAGCGTTTATTCCGATCAAACTTAAAATCCGAGGTTTAAATACATAGGATTATTTAAGTACGAACCTTGTGCACTTAAGCCGATGCCCCCACAGGCTGATCATTCCATTAGTCCTACTTCCTTAAAAAATAAGGACAGTTTCTAGTGCAGCGTCTGTTACTTATTTTAGTTCTTGTGTTCTCGTGTTGGGCATTCGCATAATATGTGGAAGGGGGTTTCTTCCTCCTACAATCGGGATCATTTTCACCCCAATTGTGGTGATATGTCGCATGAGTGGGCAATGTCCTGTGAATAGTCCCACTGTTCATTTCAGTTAGTTTCTACCCAGTTTTATAAGATCACGATTGTCTCAACCCTGGGACTTCCGCCCAGAGAAATATGTTTTTCTCTTAATACGTCCTTTATGGCCCTCCTGGCTGTCCGGTAGGCCAAACCACAGATGGGTTCCGGCCCTATCAGTGGAACCTCAGTCCCTTGCTTTGCGAGGAAGACTGATCTTTCGTTCCCTCGTGACCTTGGCGTCCTCTCACCCACTCGAGAGTGATACTGTTGTGGTCCACTAGTTGTATTAGCGAATCCATACAGTCTTTAACTGCCTGCTTGGCTATCAATGATAACGTGGATCCTCTCATTTGTATAAGAACTTCTGATCATTTCCTGCGCACCAGCGGATATGGCAGTTATTTCTGCCTGAAACATGATTGCCGAGTTTCCTAGATTTATGTTGATTTCGCACCCTGGGTTAGTTGCACCCGCTCCAGTGCTTTGTTCCGTTTTGGACCCATCTTTGTACCAGATGGTTCCGTTCTGCTGAACTGGTATGTGTCTGTGGTGTTCCTCTACCTCATTCGGTGTAATAACCCGATGTGGTTTGTGGAAGGCTTTAATTATATATTTCTGTATGGAATACCCTTATTGTGCTGGTAGCTGCAGTGAGCGTTGTTTGCATAGCCCCTGTTATTCTTAGGCAGGCAAGTCTTTGCAGCTTGCCTAATTTTGCAAGGTGGAAAGACTTGCCTTTTTTTAAGTAACATTTATAATTTTAAATATTAGGACATAAATATGTACATACAGTGGACGCCGCTTATAAGACTCACGGATATAAGGTTCAGTCGCCTATAAGACTCAAAATCGCCAAAAACAGTCCAGACGTATCCGAATACATTGAAAAAAACGCGGTTATAAGACTCACCACTTCGGATATAAGACATAAGAATGATGGAAAGTAACAAAAAAACAAACAAAAATAAAAAAATCCTTTAAAAACCATCTTAAACTTTGAACTGATTATGTATGTTTGTACGTATGTATTTGAAGAGTTACCTTTCTTATAAGTAAATAACACGCTATTGTGTTGTATTATATCTATTCACAGGTAAAATAAAGTTTGTGTATTACATACATTCTAAAATCTTGTTTTCCCCCTTCGCTTGTCCCAAAGCGAGTCTCATAAGCGGCGTCCACTGTATATGTCAACTATTCTATACTTCTATTTCACGAAGTAGATGTAAAAAAAACACCTTCTTAGATTATCTAAGCATTTATTCAGACAAAAGACCTGCTTACCGTCCTCCTGATATTCGCTAGCTCAACCCGTCAAAAAATATCAATAAATCCGCTCGCGTGTATTCACCCCGTACGTTTTAATTACATTGTGTACCGGCTCGAATGCTCGATTTGCATAACTGCAACTCCGGCTCGACGTAATTATTTGTTCGGATGCGATCGAGTGGTTCGTGACAACTCGCGGTCGACATGCCGGGGCATTTCCAATTTGCATTCGAATCGCGGCCTCGTCATCGTGCTCCTGATAGCCTATCAAATGTTTAACTGCCATCGGAGAAGACCGCGGTCGGCAAACGTTTTATTACTTCGACGTCGGCAAAACGGATTTCACGCCAGGGACGGACTCGGCGTTTAGCGTAATATTCTGAGGAACACGAATGTACAATACCGCGCAAGTTGACGACATCCAATTTTTAATGAAACATCAGAAGTGACACTTGACGGCACATTAGAGTCGTTTAATCTGATCATGACAATAAATAGATCATAATTTGTAAAAGGATAGCAAATCTAAAAATAATATATTTATTTTTAGTGTGAATGTTTAAAATGTTGTCCTTCAGTTTGAATGCACAAAACGAACTTGGCACTTCATGTGGTCAAATGCGATTTCCAGTTGTTGGGAGATTATGTTAGCACAAATATCTCTAATAATCTCATAAAGTTCCTCGATAGTGTGCTTAGTTGTAAGATTTGGAGATCTAGTAGGAACCTCAATAAATATTGCGATATCTTTCATGTTTTTACAAAATAAGCATTTATTGCTGACCATGTCCTTATTTTTTGTTTATCTGAATATCCTAACAGTTAAAACTGGGCAAGGTTTTTTTTACTATAGTAAGGCACGTTCCTACGGATATCTGAAGAACTTGCGAATTGAGCGATTGTGGGTGTTTTCCATTCGACGCTGAAGATTTGCGATAAAATCAGTTATTTTTGTAGATTCTCCGATCCCTGATTTACGGTTTCTTGATCCATTTGCACGAAATATGTCAATACAAGCATGAATTGGATTTACAAGCTGGTATAACTGGTTACAAGGTTAGTAAACTGTTCATGAAACTAATTGAGTAAAAATATAAACATATTATCTGTTTCCAACCTATAACTTAACAAATTATAGTAAACATGGCGACCGCGAGGAATGTTAGTTCGGAGAGCTCCAGTAACATTACATTCAAATGTTGTAAAACAAAGAGTTTTATTCATTTTGTGTGTATTAAGTGTTATAGTGTATATCATAAGTCTTGTTTAACCAAGTTTAAGAAAAATACGGTTTGTAAAAGACAATAAACTAAACTGTTGTGAGGACGACGATCACACTGACCTCGAAGAAGAGTGAAGTATATTAGAACAAACTATAAATGAGCTCACAGAAGAAAGCAGTATAAAAAATAAATATATACAGAAGATTAAAATGGAGTACGATGCATTTGTGCAAGAAGCATTACAGAGAGAAGAGGAAACGAACGAACTTATAAAAGAACAGGAGAAGACCATCCAGGATTTAAAGAACTATATTAACAAAATAAGTAAAAACACTATTGATGCTAAACCTAAAGCAGAATCTAGAGGCTGTCAAACTGAATTCAACGTTAAGAAAAATGCTCTCACAAATATTGAAGTAAAGTCGTGTACAAAAAAGTAAATCTTACATCAATAGGCACCCAAACAAGAAACGCAAGTGATAATGAACAAAAAACTCATAATAATAATAAACCTTTAGAATCTACGGGTGAAAACAAAAATGTGAATGAAACTAATGCAGGGAATAATAAAGACAATACACAAAATGACGACCCTAAGTTAGACAAAAAGCGCATACTACTACTTATGGATGATGATCTAACATGGCAATTCAGAAAAAAATGTGGATTTAAGATATTATGAAATCTTATCCATAAAGAAACCTGGTGCTCTTCTAAGCCAAATTATGTGCAACATAGAAACCCTTGCAAAGGATTTTTACCTTACAAGATTATGTAATTATTGTAGGAGGTAGAAATGACATTAATAAAAACCAAATACCATCTTTCAGAGTGATTTGTGAGAAATTAAAATGTGTGGTCACACAAATGTAATATTTTCGTCCATACCTTACAATGAAGATAAGAATACACCACAAGAAATAACAACATATATAAGTACAACAGCAAATTACGTGAATTCTTGTGTAAATTTAATTCATATGTAGAGGGTCACGTTAAATATGTGGAAATTAATGATAATTTGAAACAATCCAGAATACCGACAAGCCTCATATTTATTAAAGACCGTATTAATGAATTTTCCACAAAAAAATTTAAAATTTATAAGTTGCCAAAATAATAGTAGCGTTGATATAGGAAATATAAAACATCATAAAATACTTAGTTCGAATGGGATCCAATGAACTAACTTCTGATGAGTCAAATCCAAGAAATTTCGATTTAGATGAGGACGTAAGTGAGATTACAAAAAACAAATGAAACCAAAACAACCTCGGTGACAACCAACTTGGAGCAAGAAGAGGGTATTTTTTTAGGAGTGCGACAAAAACAAATGAGTTCAATATAGTGCATCAAAATGTACAATGTATATCTAATAAACTTTTTAGAATTAGAGATATTTCTTAAGGATATTGACTGTGACGTTTTTTGTGCTTCAGAACTCTGGATCAAAAATGAACAAACTAAATCTGTAAGTGTAGAAGATTATGTTTTAGGAAGTTATTTTTGTAGGACTGTTTTTAAAAATGGAGGTGTGGGAATTTTTATAAAAAAACACTATAAACTATTCCAATTTAGATTTCGTTAATAAGCTTTCAATTGACAAAGATTTTGAATGTAGTGCAATAAAATGTTGGGTAGAAGATAATAGATGTTATATAATTTTATGTGTATATAGAAGTCCAGATGGAAATATGGATGTATTTCTAAACAAACTGAACGTTGCTTTAGAACTTTTAACAAAGAATTATAAAAAACATAATGTAATTATATGTGGAGATTTTAACATAAATTTTCTGGTACCTTCTAAAAATCGTACGGACTTAGTAGATATATTAGATTCATATCAAATACAATAGATATTCAATCATGTATCATATCAGATACATTAGATACATATCAAATACTATCTATTTCACACAATAAACCAAAAGATGAGAAATTACATACAATATAGATCGGTGCATAACACTGACAATATTAGCTATTTTTGTTCTTTACTTGAAAGAGAAAACTGGAATGATATCATAAATTCAAATGCAGATGCAAACACTAAATTCAATATGTTCTACAGTACTTTTGTATACTATTTTGACTTAGCATTTCCACTAAAACTAAACTAGTAAAAAATAATATTAAATCTACTAACAAGTGGATGACACAAGGTCTAAAAATTTCGTCTAGGAAATTAAAAGACTTATATATATTTGCTTTAGACGGTGATGATACAATGAAAATGTACTATAAAAAAAATACAAATGTATATATAGACAACTTATAAAAAAAGCCAAAAAAATGAACAATAATATGTTACTAGTCAGCGCAAAAAAATAAGTCTAAGGCAGCATGAAACATTATAAAAGTGAATACAAATAATGAGATGAAAATGTAAGTGAAATAATATTGAGCGTTGACAATAATTTAATAAGTGATAGCAAAACTGTAAGTAACTGTTTAAATACGTATTTCAACCAAATAACGAAATTTCTCCTTCCTGAATCGTTCTGTAAAACATCTTATGAACATATAGAAAGTAATCCTTATTCAATGTTCTTCGAACCTGCCACTGAACCAGAAATTGCAGATATTATTAGGAACTTAAAAAATTCAAATTCTGTCGGTAACGACAACATTTCTGTGAATTTACTAAAAGATGTATGACCTATATTTTGAAACCTTTAGCACACCTTTTAAATTGTTCTTTATCAGAAGGTATCTTCCCGGAGAAACTTAAAACTGCCAAAATAATACCATTATATAAAACTGGTTGTAAATTAAGTTTAGAAAATTATCGTCCGGTATCTATTTTGAGCTCATTTTCCAAAAAATATTTGAAAAATATGTTTCTAAAAAACTTATAATATTTCTTGATAAACATAAACGTTTTAATGATAATCAATTTGGCTTTCGGGCGGGACGATCTACAACAACAGCTATTATTAAATTTATTGACACCTTATACGAAAATTTAGACAGTAACAATAAATGTGTAGGAGTTTTTCTCGACTTAAGCAAGGCATTTGATTTAGTCAATCATGCCGTAATTATAGGGAAATTGGAAAGATATGGAGTAAGGGGTCAAGCATTAAACTGGTTCAAAAGCTACCTAGAACATAGAAGTCACTATGTAGAATTAAATAACAATCAGTCGGATATTCTTCCGAATTTTATTGGAGTACCACAAGGGTCAGTACTTGGTCCACTGTTATATATCATATATGTTAATGACTTTAATGTAAATGGCTCAATACTATTTGCTGACGACACTTCGTTGTTAATAGCTGAGTCAAAAATAGAACAAGTTGTACAGAAAACAAATGCAGCACTTAAAGACGCTAATGATTGGTTCAGAGACAATAGCCTCATTTTAAATAATAAAAAATCATCTTTTCTAAGATTTAGTAACTCTAACAAAAAATACGATCAAAGTCTCTTAATAAAAATAAACACTGCTACTGTGAAACAAGAAGAATCGATTAAATTTTAGGTCTGCATATATCACAGAATTGTGCTTGGTCGATACATATTGATAGCGTTTGTAAAAAAGTCGCTCCAGTATGTTACTGTATAAACCAACTAAGAAATATTGTCAGTGAACAGATATTAGTTATGTATTATTTTGCACACTTTCATTCCGTAGCAACATACGGCATTGCAGTCCGGGGAGCATCTACTGAAAGTGAGAGAGTATTTAGGCTGCAAAAAAAGCTGTGCGTTTTATCACTGGTTCGCGTAAACGAGCAAGCTGCAGGGACTTATTTAAAAATTAAGAATATTAACAATACCATGTACATTATTATTAAATTTATTAACATATGCTAAAACTGAACTTTTTACAAACACGATAAATTCCCACCACACATATAATACGAGAAATGATAAAATACTGGAAATACCGAGACACAGAATGGCAAAATATCAGCAATGCCCAAAATATTTAGCTATAAAAGCATACAATCATCTTCCAAACACTATTAAGAACTATCCAACAAAGCGCTTCAAAATAGAACTTAAAAAATGTCTACTAAATAAATGTTATTACTCATTAAATGAGTATTATTTCGACAGACTGTGATCTCACCTTTATTTTCATTATATATACTTATTTTATCATATATACACATTTATATTTATTTATTTATTTTTTAACGATATGTGATGTACACTGTATTTTGTTATGTGTATGACATATTGTATTTTTATGTGTGTAAATGTTCACATATTTGACAATGCATGTTCATGTATTTAGTTTTTTATATATTATGTCTCCTTTATTTTTTACTCTACTTTTAGATTGTTGTTCTATTTTATTTTATTATGTTCTTGACATATCCTATATCATACGACTGTGATCAAAAGGATGAATAAATATTATTATTATTATTATTATAACTTCGAAAAAGTTTCAAGAAGAACATTTTTGTGGGGTAATTCAGTTTAATTCAGTTTTAATTCAATTTTATTATAATGAGGTGTGTAAATTAAGTAATGAGACTGGTAACGTAATGCTCGGTCTAGCAACACTGTTAACTAAGTTTGAACTTGTTAGTCATCGTTTGATTTTTGTGACTGTTCTCGTAAACCGGATTTTTCTAGTGCGTTTTAAAATGAGTGACATTAATTTTGAGCAACGGTGTACTATCAGGTTTTGCTTTAGACTTGGACATAGTGCAACAGATACTTTTGCAAAACTTCGATGGTTTAAGGCATTCTCAGAAGGAACAGAGTCGATTGAAGATGAATCAAGCAGCGGAAGGCCTCCAAGAACCTTCAAGAATCGATGAAATGTCGATAGAATACGGGATCTTGTGCGTTCAGACCGTCGGTTGATGACAAGAATGATCGGGTAAGAGTTAAATTTGAATCACGCCACTGTTCATCAGATTTTGTCTAACGATTTGTGCAAAGATGGTTCTCAAAAGTATTTCGCAGGAACAAAGAACATTAGGAGAGAAATGTGTCTTGACGTTTTGGAATCGATTGAAAATGAACCCCAATTTATGGAACGTGTCATTACTGGTGATGTGACTTCGGTGTTTGAGTACGACCTGGAAAACAACCGCCAAAGCATGGAATGGCACACTTCAAGCTCTCCAAGACCAAAAATCAAGAATGAGCAAGTCGAAGATCAAATGCATACTGATTTGCTTTTTTGACAGTCAGGAATTGTCCACAAAAAGTTTGTGCCTCCAGGCCAATCAGTAAATCAACACTTTTACAGAGAGGCTCTTGAAAAACTTCGAAAAAGGGTCATGCGAGTGAGACCAAACATAAAGAACAACTGGATGTTGCATCGACAATGCGCCTTGTCACACGGCCATTTCAGTAAACGAGTTTTTAGCCAGTACAAACATTCCTGTGGCTCCTTAGCCTCCTTATTCGCCTGACTTGAGTCCTTGTGACTTTTTCTCTTCCCGAGATTGAAAAATCACCTCAAGAGATGCCATTTTGGGACCATAGAAAACATTCAAACGGCTGTAACCGACCAGCTGAAGTATAGAACTCCAGTATATGAGTTCCAGCACTTCTATGAGGAATGGAAGGACCGTCTCCAGCGCTGTGTGGCTATTAAATAACAAACAATAAATACATTACTTAAAAAGAACTTAATCTGCCAAAAAATCAGTAATACCCATGGAATGCCGTTGCAAGCGGCATAAACCTTACATCTCTGTGTACTTCCTTCATTTCCCGTGCATTTTTTAGTTCGGCAGTTAATTTTCCCCAGAATTTAGTAAAACCTCCTAAACCTAGAAGTAAGAACCTCGGAGTATTTGTAAATATTTCTCTTATAACATTTTCTTAATGATCCACATTTTGAAATGGCCTTTTTTTTTGTAACTTGTTTCTTTAAATATCCCCAAAAGAAAAGTCCATTTTATTCAAATCAGAGGAACGGTTTGGCCAAGAAAATTCAGAAAACCTCCCGATCCATTTTCCTCTGAACAAGATGTATAGAAATCCTCTGACTTCAGCAGTAGAGTGTCTTGTTGAAAAACCAAATATCTTTCACTCAATGGCATTTCATCCACAATTGCTGCAATTTCGTGTTGTAAAAAGTTCGTCCCTTGGCATTTAAATTTTGTCGAAAAAAATAAGGTCCAATCAGTCTTCCATTAAAAATACCGCACCACACATTGTTATTTTTAAGTAGTAGTTTCGTGTTAAGATAGCCAAATTGTAATTAAAACCATTTTTGTACTAACAGAATAACGTTTAATAAAAGAAACAGTGGTATGTACATGGTAGTTACGGGAGTGAATTAAAAACTGAATAGAATACAAAACATTTTTTGGATATCAAAATGTTTCGCTCAAAATCGGCGTAAAACGGAACATAATTTTTTTAGTGACATTTTTCGAAATTAGTTTTTTTGTTAATTGGATTAGGTCCAGGAATAAATAACAAACTATTCGATTTTTGTCAACGTTTCGGAGCTTTATTTCTCTTTCATCAGGGCTCACTACAATTTTATACATAATTATGTAGATATAACATTTTGATTTTAAAAATTATTATAGAAAAGCAATTGTAACTTTTACTTACATCAATATTGTCATTGCTGTTATGTAAGGTGGTAGGTAAGTTACGAACATTGGCGGTACTATTTATATACATATGTAACAAATGTACAAAGATAAAAACAAAAACCTATTTTCACACACACTTTAAAAATTACTATAGTAATGAAGGTTTTTGAGAGAATCTAACCTGTCGTACACATATCACATTTGTGTTAGGGAGTGGGAGGCAGTATTCTTAATGGGTTTGAGACAATGAAAATATTATGATTTGAAATTATTGCTCTTTTCTAGAATGTTGTAATAAACTGAATTTAAGTCGTCTATGTCACTACGTTTATTACCACTGTTTTTAATCATTTTTATTTCTAGCATTTCTAAAAGTAATCGTTTTTTTAGGTTTGGTTCTGTTCCTAAAATCTGTTGGCAAAAATCGAATAGTTTGTTATTTATTCCTTTACCTAATCCAACTAACCAAAAAACTAACAGAGAAGACAGTCGCCAAATTCCCCACAGATTTTTCGAAATATTAACAATTTAGGCCATTTTCTAAAGATTTTTTTGGAAAATAAAAAATTTGACAGTTGCCAGATGTTAGCTGCCAACTTTGAATTGGTGCATTTTAAGTTATTTTGGAAGCAGAAGTGATTATCACCAAAAGTTTTTATCAAACACTAATATTAAAAAAAAATCCCATATTGTTCCAACTTTGTGGCGAACACTACCTACATATATACAAAAATATTTTTAAAATTATCCATCGTATTTGTTTTTTTTTTTAACAATCTCGATCACCCGGTAGATATTAATAATACAGCAACACACGCCGACCTATTTTTCTTACGCGTTCTTTACATATCGTCTTTCAAATATGCCTAAGAGTGGCGCCGATTTGCATAAAACTTGTTAGGTATTCATCGACGCGAAAAAAATTTCCATTAATTTCCATTTTCCGCGTACATCTTTTCTCCAGCGCTCTAATAGCCCTGTTTGGGAAAACTAATCGATAGAGCTTTGCGCGAGACGAACGCGGAAGAAATGCCGCCGCCGGACGCACAGACAATTTTCCAAATGAGAGGTGGTATATTAATTATTCATACGCTTTTTTTTAACGGGGACACTGCTGGCGTCGGCATTTTCCGATGGCGCGACACAAAGCCTGTCCGTATATTTATGACGCGATGACAACGTCCAATCACAAGTGCCATTATATCATAAAAAAAAAAACAAAAAAAAACTAGATGGTACGCATACCGTGATTTACATATTTTGGTGTCGTAAACAGAGGCGTAACTAACGAGGGACATTACGGACACGTGCCCCCTCAGTTCCATAAATCACTTAATAAACAGAACTTGTTTGCTATTGAAACATATAATTAGCTGTTTTGGTTATTATTATTGGACATGCAAGCTTAAGAAGTGGCTTGTAACTACATACTTTAGTGACTCCATGAAAAATAATTGATTTTGAATCTTTATTTTAAAATGGGGTGAATTTTCCCCGCTTTGACGCAGGCTTACTAAGTAATGTTGACAAGTCAATAGTAACTCTTATTGACATGTAAAAATCAAATTAATGTATGGTAAATATCCGTTTTGTATGGTTTCAAATTACGTATTTTGATGAACATGTTGTTTAAATGCTAAATGCCAGAGTGTTTATATATCATGGCCTCCCAAATCACCAGACCTAACACCGCTTGATTTTTTTCTCTGGGGAACCTTAAAAAATGAAGTTTATAAAACACCCACTTGAAATTTAGAACATTTAAAAGATAAAATTAGTAGTGTTTGCGAAAATATATCAAGAGATATGCTGATAAAGGCGTCAACGAGGGAAGTTAGAAAAAGGCTAGAAAAATGCTTAGAAATATGAGGAATGCATATTAAGAACTTTTTTTAATGTACTAAGCATTTAGTTGTGTTCAACAGTATTTGTGTTTTTAAAATTAGTTACCTAGTATAGTTATTCTCGTTTCATTTTGTAAAAAAAATGAAATCAAAACCGATTTAAATTTTTTTTAATGTTGCAAAATATTTTTTTTATTAAAATATAATGATACAAATCTTTGATAAAACGTACGTATACATAAATAGCTTTTGTTCATTGTTTTCCATAGGACACTCGATTACATCATGCTAACTCGTATGCAATTGAGGGTATTTTCACTCTTTTTACACTATAATATTTTATATTTTTAATTATAAAATATTATATATCTTTTCGTATCTTTTATATTTTTAAATATAAAAGATACGAAAAAACTTTTTAATAAAACATGTTCAGAAAAAATAACACTTTCCAGATAGCACAAAAAAGTTAGTTCCTGGGAAAAAATTTCTGATGAAGTCAGTTTCGCCATTTTCTAGATTTAGAAAAAAAACAATTTTCTAGCGTAAAGTGCACCTTACTGCACCCCAAATCAAACCACGCAAACGGTTTTATGATAACTTTTTTTCATTCTCTAGATATAGTCCCAAGACATAAACTTTGGGACACCCTGTACATCTCGAGATTAAATCATTCGATTTAGATGAAATTATATTAAGAAATATATTTAATCATTCCTATAAAAGCCTAAAGTGTGACGTAAGATTCGCACCAGTTGATAGATTCTCGTATGGTAGTATATATTAGTATAAATTTATCGTTTTAATTTTCCTTTTTTCCCTGACTAAAAGATTCCTTTTATTTTTGCAACCCTTTTTTATTACTGACATCAATAAATATATTTGGTTCTTTAGATCCGCAAGACAATTAAGTGAATAATTTGCCAGAACGGCAACGCTAACAGAAAAATCTCCATTTTAATTACCGAACGTCCTAGATACATTCAGAATTTCAATTAAAAACTCCAGGAATATAAAACAGCCCAAATAAATTAGAGCCGCCTCACGGCATTTCGTTGCAAAAAATAAAACATAAATCTAATTATAGTAAAACAAAAAAATTCTTGATTAATTAAATTTAACTGTTATTTAACTGCCATTATTAACTCTTTAGCGGCAATTTTTTTATTATCTAGACCAGCGTTTTTCAAACTTTTGAAGCCATGAAACCTCCCGTGATACAAAAGGAACTCGGGGTAGCCCTCATTTGGATTTAGCAATATTTGAACAATTAGGTAACTGTGTCGCCACGCTGTTTCGCCACACAGAACCTCTTTAAATGTTTCGTGGAGCCCAGTTTGAGAAATGCAGATTTAAGAATATATTGCTGTACTGGCGATATAATACATTTTATACGTTTAATATAAAACAAAACCAGAATACCACAGCTTATGAATAACAGACGTGCAGTTTCTCCGCCGCGCCAAACGTCGTATCGGGTGAGCGGAGCGCCAACATCTACCTATTATATCTTACAAGTTATAGACATGTAAAGACAAGCGGCTTATAAGAAATCGTAAGACGGAGGTTTCTTCTTGGATACTTTGGTATGACCTAATTTTTGTATTCAGTGTCAGAATAGAAGAGAATATTAATCACTTCTTGAGGTATACTCGTGCAACGGTCAGTCCCTACTGTAACGCTCTTGAAAATAGGCAAAACTGCACGTCTCTACTCACAATATTTTTTTCCGATTTTAAAAGGTTCTTCCGATTGTATTGCTCGTTTTTGACCATACAAATAAGTAAACAATGCTAACATGAAATTGAGTTGCGTTAATTAGACATTGTTTTTACCATATAAAAGGGTGTCCCATCATTAAGGGGCCACAGCGAAATTACAGATTCTTTGGATAAAAATATTACGATATAACCAAACTTACCTTAGTCCAAAAGTTATTAGTAACCAAGGTACGGAGTGTCAAAGTTAAAATTTTAATAACTTCTAACTAAATAACTTCTTGAAAAAGCATTTTTTTTATTATAAAATTTGGTGACTGGGGTTTTTTGAGGAGAGGAATTGTAATTTGTCAATTATTTTGATGTAAATTGTAGATGGCGCTCCCTGTAGCACGCACATGTTTTTTGCGTCTTATTTTTACCCGAACAATCTGTAGCTTCGCTGTGGTTCCTTAATAATGGGACACCCTGTATCTGGATATTTTCCAGAATGTTTTTTCATTTATTTTTGAATTAATGGAACATAGTTTTACAATAGACGCACGTTTATTGCACGGTTCGCTTTGGGGAACAAATGAATAATATATGAGACAGACAATATGAGATAGACAATTTTAGTTGCATCGATGGACAGTACCTACAATTTGTTTTTCATCGGTAACGTAGCATAATTAGAAATGTTTAAAATATTTTTGTTCTCATATTCAAAAGTAAAGTTACAAATAAAGTTGTGGTAAATATAGAAAATAAAATTTATGTAATATTTACTTTATACATTTCTATTTCCTAATGAAACTTCGATATCAGTATAGCTTCTATATGGTCAGTATAATATGGGTTGACAATTATAGTTTTTGCGTACACTGATCTATATACATTTTTTGAATTTACATAAAAATAAAACCAATATTCAATGACAACTTATTATCAAGTGAATTTAAAAAAAATAGATTTGATTCCTGAATTTTTAGATAGCCCATATTTTTTTTTATTTTGAAAAATAATCCACTTAAATGAAGTAACACTGGGCAATTTTATATTTTTAAATACCCGGCGACTCCGCCAAAATTTGATGCAGTTTGATACATACTTTGCAGCATTGACACGTACATATGTACAGGTACATCTCGTCTTCTCTTGTTGTTCACTTAAAAAGCTGTATACATATTTTTTAAATAACATTAAGCTGCCAATGTTATAAACAAATGATGAAATTTAGCAGTAATGAAACATATTTCAATCCATAAATTGCAAGATTAAATTAAATCAGAATTTCATATACACAAAAAAAATTAATGGGAATAAGTATAGCAATTTTTGCAGAGTGTATTTTTCATCAAATAATTATCAAAATATCTCTCACCAATTTTTAAAATATTTAGGTATTATTAAATGAATTAGTTCAAAGCTATTTTCATATTTAACTTTTTTCACTCAGAATCGTATAAAATCGTATAAAAGCTGTATCGTTAAAATTTTCTTTCATATACGAGGTGTGGCTATTATATAATCGAACTGATGCTGCTGCCAGCGCGCTACGAGCGTGTCGCGACAAGTTTGAACAGAACTGTGTCTGGTGATACTTTCCCCACCTTGAACTCGCTGGACAAGCCAGTGGGTCGCTCAGTTTGACTGTAGCAGTCGCCTGAATTAGTGTACGCACCAGTAACGCGTTGAAAAAAATGTTAAGTGTTCAAATGGAGCAATGGGTTAATCTCAGGTTTCTTGTTAAACTGGGGAAAATTACAAAAAAATTTTACGAAAATTTGTATGAATCGTTCAACATGCGCAAAGTTTGCGCAAAAATGGCGCCAAAACTCCTCACTCCCGAGTAAAAGGAATCAAGAATCAACATTTGCGCTGACATTCTAAACAACACTGACACTGATCCAGACTTGTTAGACACGGTGATTAATTGTGATGACATGATTCGAAAGTGTGGAAGCGGTTAAAGCAAAAGCGACGGAGGTTCTGGAAAAGTGGAAGAAGCGGACTTCCAACATACTTTCAACAATGGAAAAGTCGTATGGAGCGGTGTAGAGATCGCTAAGGGAGTACATCGAAGGCGAAAAGGTTGTTACTGTAATTGGTAACGAATAAAAACTGTTATGACAGCAGTTCGATTATTTAATGCAGTTCCTTTGATATATTAGAATCAACTTTTTTTTGTCACGTATTACTTTTCTGATGGTACCTAATAACAGACTACGTATATACTCGTATATTCCTCAACCTATATACACAGAAAAAAAATAGATTCTCCCATATATGGTATAATTCGTGTGATAGATATAAAGCCTTTCTCTCCTCTATATAACTTCATATACACATTATTACCCCCTAAACCTATAAAACAGGGCATAATGCCTCTTCAAAGTTGTTTTCTCCGAGAAGGAAACACAATGGGCGTTTTTATTCGACCAAAGTACATCTATTTATGAGCACAATAAAACGAACTTTCTCGAAATGAGTTCAGATTCTTTCTTTATCGTTATATCTCTGATATAATAGTCGAGTCATTGGAGATAAATGTTGGGACTTTTTTCTATTCCAAGATTTGTTTGTTTGTTAGACATAAATATATTTTCCTTATCTGGTGGTAATTATAAATCTTATCTTAAGAAAAATCATCATCAACGGTCCCCACAAACAAAAATGTATCGAGCGTTCAAATAAATTTGACCTCAAGTTGGCTGTGGAAAAGAAACGTATGTTTTAGCCAATTTTTTTTTCAATATGGCTGACATGTAAACAAATCATTAGCAGTAGGTAATTTGGTGTGTTGGGTAAGGTTTTGCTTTTGAAGCTGATGGCTTGGGTTCAAATCCCAGCGACTTTCTAAAAACATTTGCCTTTAATATGGGTTAACTGTAAGACGAAATGCAATAAAAATAGCCATTTTAATTCAAAAAACATGTCTTGTAAAATTTGTTGTAAATGTTGTTCTAAACATTTCTCACACCTTTTTCAAATAGAAACGGAAACATTTTCTAAGAGACGAGGAGTTAGTGTTATCTCGTTTACTTCTCCCAAAATTTTTCAACTTGATCAATGTTATTAACTGGTTCACTGGTAGAGTTTTTCTCACTGCTCCTGCTAAAACTGGTACGCTCAAATAATATAATTTACGAAATAATATAATATTTAGTACCTACATACATATGTTTTTTTTTGAGTCACTGTCACACAGTTTTTTTTTTGATCTACCACTACCGAAGGTTGAAAATAGAGTTTGGGGGTGATATTTTAAATTTTTTAAATTCTTTACCAAACAAACCATTTCAAATTTTAATTATACCAATATCATCATTAACCACCTGATTTACGAAAGGTGAAATAATTTCGTAAGTCAGTGAGAGTTGCATTAAGGAACGTGTGGGCAATTGTTCTCCTTCAGCTGATAGTATACAAAACATCAATTATACAATCATTGGGTTTCTTTCAACAAAACACTTAAGAACCGTTCTTGAATGAGTAATGAATAATATTGTGAGTATGTGCCAACTTAGAATTAGTTCAGAACCAATCCCTTTTCTGTGATGGAACAGCGGATCTCCCTCTACGAAACATTTCATATTAAACAGTATTCTGAACATAACTTCAAATTTACCTTCTTAAAAGATTCTTAGAAGTTTATTTAGATATTTTGTGATGGGTGGTAAATATTCCTTTGCAATTCAATGTATAGTTTAACTCCTCATAACAATCTAGATTGATGTCTAAGCAAGAGTATATCATTTAGGTCAACAATTTTGTTTTCAAAGTCTTGTTGGACCCTATAATATAGTTGGTATGTACGAGGGACGATAAAAAAGTTCCAGGACTGATTTTTTTATAAATCTATTAGCAAACTTAATGGACAGTAGTCCTTTCAAAGTGCTCTTCTTGGGAAGCTATACATTTTTCTCATCTCCGCTTCCACTGCTGAGCTCACCCAGCGATTTTTCAAGAGTTTCTTGAGTTTTGGAAATAGGAAAGTCTCCAGTGGCCAGATCTGTCAAGCACAGGGCCTGTGGAAGAAGAAATGACATTTTTTGTGCAAAAATCGCGAATGAGCAAAATGAAATGAACACTTATGGCGGTGTCCTTTGTGTTTTTTGTGAATGAGAAGTGGGTAGTTTCTTGAGTTTAACACCCACTTCTCATTCTCGGGGAGAATAAAAACGATTAATTGTTTTACCTCGTGAGAGAAAATCGTAATAGATAATAATATTCCAGTCAAAGGAAACCGTGATAATGACATTGACATCATATTTGACTTGACGAGCTTTTTTGGGTGGTGGAGAGGGTGGTCTTCCATTGTGATGATTAGACCCTTGAAAGGGCCGAGATTTGACTCATTTGACGAAATTAAAGAAAAATCGCTGGATGAGCTGAACAGAATTCCAGAAAATTAGTTCTCAAGGTATTTCCACCAGTGGAAACGGAGGTGGGAAAATGTATAGCTTCCCAAGGGAGACTTTGAAAGGGATAATGTTCAATAATTTGTAAGTTTGTTTAATGCATTTATAAATAATCATTCCTAGAACGTTTTGATCATCCCTCGTATATTAATAGTTCTAAATCTTCCTGTTCACTTGATTCGTTCAACAAATAATCGTCAATATTTTCATCATTTATTTTAAATACATAAATAAAATAGAATAACGCCTAACCAAATGATTTACAGACCGAATCAAAATCTTTATTCTTCTTTATTCTAAAATCAAAATTCTTCTATCGTCTGTCAGACTAATGCTCAGATTTTACTACTTCAAAGTCGTGACTAAGCATGTGCTACAAAGTAATCCCTTGCAGTTCCATTTTCGAACCAGAAACTAATGTCACCGTTCTCGAACCAATTCGGAATTAATTCAGTTGGTGTTGTAAACGCTCTCTGAACTAATATCGGAACCAATTTTGAACTGATTCCAATACCTGCTGGAACAAACCTCCTTGTTTCCCTAAACAGTTAAATAATATGGCGAAGAGAACAGATAAACGCGTTGTAATCGATGTTCACAACCACATCAGGATACTTGACACCCCAAGTAGAGTCTTCAAGAAAGTACGTTCATTGTTCTTCACTTTGCGTCCGTTTCTGAAGTAAGACTCTCCATAAACGTTCTGTTGTTGTGCAAACACCATTTTAAGGGGGTTTTTAAAATCTACACAAACTTTAGTATTGGTTTAGAACTTTAATCTTAACAGTTTGAAAGCTGTCAAACGCTCGACCGCAAATAAAACAATTTTAGGCCTGAACCTATTAAAGACATACGTTTGAATTGGCAAAGCCTACTTTGAGGTTAAATTTTATTGAACGCATGTTATATACACAATTTGTTAAAATATTTTAAATCCTTCAAAGTAGCATACGCGTGAAAATATTTTATTAATTAAATTGAAATTTAATTTTATCGAAGAACCAAAATGTCTCATTCAAAATTTGTTTAGGGTTGATAATAAATATAACGGAAATTGGAAATATATTGGAGGTCTTCACGGAAGTTGTCAGGGACAAAAAAACATGATTTACTTTCCGTATTATTTTTTTAACTGATCTATAATTTTGCATGCCTGTATTATCTTCCTATATTTAAATTTGTATCTCACATACGAGTAGGGAATCGTTTCTCTGGTGCTACATCGCAAGGGTAGGCGTTCCACCCCTCTGTTTAGGCAACATCTTGCGAGACTAAAATCCGCGTGCGAGGCGAAAAATCGAGTCGAGTCGTTCAAAGCAATTTCGTTTTCATAAAGCACGGCGGGGTTTCTGTATAAAGAAATACCAAGCCTCGACGCATTCCAATAGAAGCCACATTTCGAATGGAAATTCAAACATTTTGTTCGTCTTCGTCGTATTCTAAATACACAAAATTTTTTCGTTATAATCCGGTCAGTTTTTGATATTGGCAGTAATGGTATTGGTAGTGAAAAATTTGGACCAATAAATCTACTGAAGTATATTGGAACTTCGGGTAAATAATATAAATACTCTTTCGATAAACAGGATGTAAGGTTATATATATATATATATATATATAAGTTTGGTCGAAGCGAAGTTGGAAATTACGACTCCAAGTAATTAGACGAAATATCGCTAAAAAAGCTGCTAAACGTTTCAACTCCAAAAATACGTCCAAAATAGGTTTATTTTCCTGACATCCCGGCCTCAACAGGGCCCTTAATAATGCAATCTTCTCGAATATCTCGTGAATTCGAGGTCATGAGGCCACAAATATTTGAAAAAAAAAAGCATCGATAAGCATTCGTAAGCCGCTCGGATGAAGCCCGGATGTCAGGAAAATTACTTCAAAAACCTATTTAGGACGTATTCTTTCCCGTTTTATATACTTCCGTCGCTGTATACTACAGTCAAATTAAAATTAATTAAAAACCCTTGTGTGCCAACATTTTTAATTTAAGAATGTAGACTGTTGTCAAAAACAAACTTAATTAAACATTGTTTTATATAAAGGGTGATCCAATTAGCGCTTTAGGATTTGAACATGAAATAAAACTTAAAAATTGGTCGGCAAGTAAAATGTTCTTTTTTTATTCGAAAGAACATCTAATTACAATTATTATGTTTTGAAAATAATATCGTTCAAATGTGCACCACGAATTTGTTGACAATATCGCATTCGATCAGTCCAATTTATCATTACGTTTTCACACATTTGGGCCGGTATCTCACGAATAACATTTCTGATGTTAGTTTTTAGATCCTCAACAGTTCTTGGATTGTTGGCGTAGATCTTCGACTTCACATATCCCCATAGAAAGAAGTCACACGGAGTCAAATCACAAGATCTTGCTGGATAATTCACATGACCATTTCTTGAAACAACCTTATCACCAAACCAATTAAGATCATGGATTAATTAATATAATAATAATAATAATAATAAAATATAATAATAATAATAATAATAAAATATAATAATAATAATAATAATAATAATAATAAACGTCTATCATAAATGAAAAAATCTATCGTCACTGCTTGGAAAACAACATCTTTGAGGAAGAACAAAAGGGATGCATCAGAGGCGCAGCGGGGTGTAAACATCAACTGACAATCGACGCTGTGGTATTGAAGCAGGCCCAAGTAAGAAGAAGAAACCTGCATATGTGTTACATCGACTACAGCAAGGCGTTCGACTCGGTACCTCACGACTGGCTACTTAAAGTCCTGGAAATTTACAAGGTCTGCCCTCGGATAAGAGCTCTTCTCCAACATCTTATGCAGTCATGGAAAACAAACATTTGGGTCTCTGGAGGGAACAAAGGTCAAGTTGAGATCAAGAAGGGAATCTTCCAAGGTGATTCACTCTCGCCGGTTTGGTTCTGCTTGGCACTCAATCCATTACCTACACTACTCAATAAAACAACAGCTGGGTACAAGATCAACATGAGAAGCCGAGCAACACTCACTCACCTGCTCTACATGGACGATCTGAAACTATTCAGTGGGACCAAGGCAAATCTCCAGGCCCTCATTGGAACTACTAGGACCTTCAGCGACGACATCAAAATGTCCTTTGGCCTGGATAAGTGCGCCACATTGAGTATTGTGAAGGGAGCACCTCATAACAATCCAGAGGTATATGCCGACATCCATCAACTACCACCGGAAGAGCAATACCGTTACTTGGGAGTGTGTCAAGACGGCAGGATCAACCACACACAACTGAAGAAAGAATTCCAAGAGAAATACAAGAGCCGCGTGACAAAGTTGCTGAATACGCTTTTATCTGGAGGCAATCTTATCAAAGCCATCAACTCGTGGGCTGTCCCAGTGCTGACATACTCTTTCGGAATCGTCAAGTGGTCCGTTACTGATCTCGATGAGCTCGACCGACTTACCAGGCGGCTCCTAACTAAGTTCAGGCACTTACACACTAACTCTTCCGTAATCAGACTCTACCTGCCGCGAAGACGAGGTGGGAGAGGTCTATTGAACATCAAAAATCAGTGCCTTAATCAAGAAGCTCCTTAAGAAAGAAAGCTGCTAACGAACAGGGACCCGCTAATAACAGCAGTAGCAAGAGAGGACGCTGGATACACGCCTTTGAGCCTGGGATGTGAACTTATTCCGGTCGACGTACCAACAGAAGAGGAGCTCCGGACCCAGTGGATGGAACATGCTTTGCAGGGACGTTTTCCGAAAATGCTACAGCCAGACCACATCGACAAAGAGAATTCGTTAAAATGGCTTACCGACGGCTATCTGTACCCCGAGACCGAAGGCTTCTTGACTGCCATTCAGGACAGGGTTATAAAAACAAGAAATTACCAGAAGCATATCCTGAGAGACGACGTCGAAGACATATGTAGGAAATGTGGATCTGCAGGCGAAACTATAGAGCACATAATAGGAGAGGTGTCCCGCGCTAGCAGAGTCAGCATATCTCGGCAGGCACAACCAACTTGCGAAGATGGTCCACCAACAACTGGCACTCAAGTATGGCCTGTTAGCGACGGCTCCGCCATACTACAAATACGCCCCGGAAGCTGTGCTGGCATCGGAAACAGCAGTGATGTACTGGGATAGGATAATCATCACCGACCGAACAGTGGACTTCAACCGACCAGACATTGTACTGATCAACAAGGAACAACGAAGAGGGATCATCATAGACATCGCAGTGCCACTTACTCACAACATTCAGAAGACTGAACGGGAGAAGATCGCGAAATATGAAAATCTGTCAATCGAGCTGAAGCGCCTATGGAAACTGGAGAAGGTGGAGACGTACGCCCTAGTTATATCGGCAGAAGGCGTGATGACGACCAGATTCGCCAAGAACATCGCGGCATTAGGACTGTCTTATAATATTATTCGAAATGGCCAGAAGGCAGTTGTACTACAAACTTGTCACATTGTTAGAAAGGTTTTGGGACAGGATGAATTTCCTCCCCTCGCCTGAGCCTAATTTCTGCTGGAGGCGGGGATGAGATATCAAGCCATCACTGTCTGCAGCAGGAATGGGTGAATGTTTCCCAGCGTTTACGCTGAGAAGTGTGACTATAAAGTCGGCGAAATAATAATAATAATGGAGACGTACGCCCTAGTAATATCGGCAGAGGAGTGATGACGACGAGATTCGCCAAGAACATCGCGGCATTAGGACTATCTTTTAATGTTATTAGAAATGGCCAAAAGGCAATATTGTTACAAAACTTGCCACATTGTAAGAAAGGTTTTGGGATAGGATGAATTTCCCTCCCCTCGCCCGAGCCTAATTTCTGCTGGAGGCGGGGATGAGATATCAAGCCATCACTGTCTGCAGCAGGAATGGGTGAATGTATCCCAGCGTTTACGCTGAGAAGTGTGACTATAAAGTCGGCGAAATAATAATAATAATAATAATAATAATAATAATAATAATAATAATAATAATAATAATAATAATAATAATAATAATAATAATAAGGAACAAGGAACAACGAAGAGGGATCATCATAGACATCGCTGTGCCACTTACCCACAACATTCAGAAGACTGAACGGGAGAAGATCGCGAAATACGAAAATTTGTCAATTGAGCTGAAGCGCCTATGGAAACTGGAGAAAGTGGACATGTACGCCCTACTAATATCGGCAGAGGGAGTAATGACGACGAGATTCGCCAAGAACATCGCGGCATTAGGACTATATTTTAATGCCATTAGAAATGGCCAGAAGGCAATATTGTTACAAACTTGCCACATTGTAAGAAATGTTTTGGGACAGGATGAATTTCCTCCCCTCGCCTGAGCCTAATTTCTGCTGGAGGCGGGGATGAGATATCAAGTCATCACTGTCTGCAGTAGGAATAGGTGAATGTTTCCCAGCGTTTACGCTGAGAAGTGTGACTATAAAGTCGGCGAAATAATAATATATAATTTTATTTTATCTGCCAAATAATATACAACATGACAATAACTTTACAATTTTACATATTATAACATAAAATGTCCAACAGATAATCCCAAAAGAATAACAATATTCTTGAGAGGGTATAATACAATACAATTAATACAATAAAAAGTAATATACATAAAATAAAACACATAAATGTTTAAAGTGAGAGAATTATTATATCGACAAATTGAAAAGGCAGAATGCAGAATGTAAAACAGTAAGTATACATGTACGACAAGAGTAGAATAAAAGTAGATATGAGAGAATTGAGGGTTAGCTTTCCTATTTTTTTTATTAATTAACCGCTCTCAATTCAACCATTTTATGAATTTCTAATCTAGGTGTTAACAGAATATGTTTCATGAGATGCTTTTTAAAGGACGGAATACTTATCTTATTTTGTATATATATAGGTACGTAGTTATATAGTGTAGGTCCTAGGTAAGTATACAATTTTTGGCCTACTGTTTTTACCATCTTAGGCGGTATATGGTTCTTCTTACTTGTATCATAGTTATGTTCGTTCCTTTTTAGGTCTGTTTTGTATTTATGTTGCCTAATGTTAGAATGCAAGAAATACAATTGCCGAGCATCTAGAAGGCCAGTTTCCATATATAAAGCATGGGAGGGGTACATAATCTCTCTTTTGTATATTATTTTTAGGATTTTTTTTGTACGATGTTTAATTTATTTAAATGTGTTTTACTGACACCACCCCATGCCACTATACCATAGATAATATGAGACTGCACTAATGAGTGATATATTATTTTTAATTGGTTATAATCTAATATGTCTCTAAGAATTTTTAATTTATGAATTAGCGAATTAAGTTTTTTAACAATATGATTAATATGTTTGTCCCATTTCAGATTACTGTCTAAAACGACTCCAAGATATTTCATTTCTTTAGTTGATGATATAATGAAATTATTATCAACGGAAAGTGTTTCGAAATGAGGTTTCATATTAATGTTCGTATAGATTGGAAGGAAATATGTTTTATTTGAATTTATGGTAAGTAGTCTGCTATCAAACCATTCCTTGATTAATTTTAAATCCTTTTCTACATACTTTTTTAATGTTTCCCAGTCGTCTGCAGTGTAAAATATAGCAGTATCGTCAGCATATGGAATTATTTCGCCACTACTCTCTACAGCAAATAAATCATTTATGTAGATGTTAAATAAGATAGGACCTAAAACAGTGCCTTGGGGTACTCCACACTCTACTTCACAATAGTCACTTAAAATATTATTTATTTTTACACACTGTGGTCTCTTTAAAAGATAAGATTTAAATAGCTCCAAAGCATTCCCTCTAATGCCCATGTTTTGTAAGACATATAGGAGTAATACATGGCTAACTGTATCAAAGGCCTTTGAAAGGTCTATAAAAAGACACATAGAAGGCTTACCTTGGTCCAGAGCAGTGTACATTTTTTCAACTAGTTTTAGTATGGCATCTTGAGTTGAAATTCCGTCTCGAAAGCCATGTTGTTTGTCTGATAAAAGTTTGTATTTATCTAGGTAATTACATAATCTTGCTTTAAGAACTTTTTCAAAGATTTTTGCAAAGCTGGTTATGACAGATATCGGTCTATAATTGACAATTTGCTGATGATCGCCACTTTTATATATTGGAAAAATAACAGACTTTTTGAAAGCGAATGGAAAATAACCTTCTTCAATACATTTGCTAATAATATGCACTAACGGTTTTACGATTAAGTCTGAGATATGTTTCAAAATCTCTGATGTCAGGCCATCTATACCGGGAGCTTTTTTTATTTTTTTAAGGATATAATAATATCAGTTATTTATTGTCAGGGGAAAATCCTACAACTTTTACGAAGGTCATTTTTCTCTAGGAAGCATATTTCTTGAGGTATCCAGCCGTCCCGGAACATTTGACACGCACTGTATAATAAATGGTTGCACACTCATTTTCCGAACACCTGTATATAAACTTTCATAGAAGTAAACAGATATAATAAGTGCATAACCTGTACTCAAGCTGAAGCTTGATAAACATTTAATCTAAAATATGTCATATGCAATGCTACAAAGATAATAGAGATATAAATATGTATGTGATGACCTCAGTGCAATTTAAAATAAAATTGCTGTATTTACTAAGCAGTTTTTCGCTGATATTCACCGAGTAACGATCATCCAATACATGATGGTTCTGTCAATGGAGAGATGGGTTGGAAAAGTTGCTGTCGTCACTGGAGCCAGTTCCGGTATTGGAGCGGCCATTGCTGAACAATTAGTTGAAAAAGGACTAAAGGTAAGTTGTTGTGACATCCACTAAATCAGTAAATTAATTACACTATCCTGCAAGATTTTGCCACTGGACAATGAATAGTTGTTTTCGAAGTAATTTTTCCCACTGAAAACAAATCCGGGAATTACTCTGTCACGTCAGGAGATATTCTTACCTAAATGTGCAAAAAACACTGTCTTTTGACATATTTGAGGTTAAGTAGTAAAAAAATATGACCTTAAAGTACAAGTATTCCTCTTTCAAACGCTGTTGAGATTGCTCAAATATCTTTTTTTTCGTCGAGATTTTTCAATTTGCATGTTCGTGAATTTCTCGGTATTCTATTTCCATTCTAAATTGAAAGTAGGTAGAAAAAGCAACGTTGTCAGATATATTTTCTAAAATTGCTAAGCTCACTATACAAGTATACTTCATACTTCAGTAAACTGTTAGTTCGTGACGTTAAAAATAATACATAGATATAAATGTATTAGTTAGCATTAAAATAAAGCGTTTAATAAAATTGCTGGAAAAAAATAATTATAAATTCAAACAACTTTATGTATATTACTATACTTAAGAAAATTTTGAAGAGCAGGCAACGGCGGCTGGCGGCACAGAATAAACCACTGGCGGTACACCCGTCAACGAGACTATTAGACTACTTTGCATTTAATACATTGCTAATACTTCTTCGGTCCACTGTGCCATAACTTTTTTATGACGTCGTTAAAATGATTTACGACATTTGGAATTCTGACTTGTTTAAGACGCCAGTGACGTGTATTTCAGCTAGGTTTATTAAAACAGACAATTTTTTGAGATTGTCTGGCTAAATGAGCATTATTTACAGCAAATTATATTACAAAATATTAAGAGTTTTGTATGTAGGCTAATTTGAATCTTCTATATTGATTTGAATGAAAAAAAATTATTTCACAGTTTTCGAATTTATAAAAGAATATCACGCCCATGGAATATAGGTTGCACCGCATTTTTTGTTCCCCAGGCGTATTTATCATTTTCAATTAAAAATAGAAGGACTATAACTAAAATTTTGTATTATCTAATAAACTGTGAATATGTAAAAGGGTTTAATGTATTTCTTAATTTAAATACGCCCTTAGTTTTGCCAAAATAAATTGTTTAGACAAGTCGTTTGAACTATTGGTTTAAAAAAATTATTGCGAATATCACTCTTTTAAATTAATGCTATAATACTAAAACCTTTTTTAGGGGTTTAGGGTTTGTGGTTTATGTGCTTGGGGTTTAATGTTTGTGGTTTTTGTGCTTGAGGCTATAGTTTTCGTGTTTGTATAGATTTATGGGGTCGGAGTTTGTAGATTCGTTGGTTTATGATTTGGTGTTTTGAGATTTGTGTATTTATGGTTTTTGTTGTTCAGGGTTCACAGGCTTATGGAGTTTGTACAATTACGGTACGTTGGTTTGAGATTTGTAAGTTGGGGGTGTTTTGGTAAGGGATTTGTGAGATAGGACGTTTGAGGGTCATTTTTGTAGGTTATTGGTTTGTGAGTTTGGTTTTTGTAGGCTAGAGGTTTGTGAGTAACTAGTTGGAGTATTTACATTGATGGTATGTGATTTTAGTGTTAATTAAAAAAACACATGATATTTGCAATAATTTTTTTTAAACCAATAGTTTAAACAAATTGTTTGAACAATTTATTTTTGCAAAACGAATGGTATATTTCAATTAAAAAACACATTAAACCCTTTTACATATTCACAGTTTATGAGATTATATCAAATTTCATTATGTTGAAAAGTGACTATAAAGTTTTCGTATACCGAGAAATTCATGAACATGAAAATTCAAAAATGCTATATCTCGGCGAAAAAAAAAGATATTTGAGCAAACTCGACAGCATTTGGAAGGAGAAGATTTGTACTATAAGATCCCACCAACGGTTTTTGTGGGTGTGGGATCCCACCAATAATTGTTGAGAAAAAAATAATTCGCGGTGCTACATAACCTCAAATATGTCAAAAAACATATATTTTTTTAATTTTTTTAAGGCTAAACACTGCAATTAAATATGAATGAGGATATATCTGGCAAGTGTCCTCCTCGATTTGTTACAATCGAATTTTTTTTAAAAATATTTTGTAACACGCTATCGCAGAACTGCGGCTGAATTTCGTTGAAAGCTTTCCTAATTTCTGCCTTTAATTCAGGAATGGTATTCATTTGAGCAGAATAAACTTACGACTTCACGAATCCCCAGAGAAAAAAATCGCATGGTGTGAGATCTTGGTGGCCAAGTCACATCACTGTTTCGTGAGATGAGTTGTTCATTAAATTTCTGCCGTAATAACTGGATAGCTTCACGGGCCACAAAAAGTTCAATATTATCTCTTGATATGATCATCTCATTCTCCATTGAGTCACTGCGTTTCCGACCTCATTTTCCAAAAAAATAACGGCCCAATCACTCCACCAGCGTCAAATCCACACCACACCATCACTCTTTGGTTATGCAGTGGTCGTTCTTGACTGATCTGAGGATTTTATACGCCCCAAATATACGGAGATTTTTCTTGTCAACATATCCACTAACTTGGAAATGGCCTGGTCGCTAAAGATTGCTCTTAGCAAAATCACCGTTCACCTATTGATTCCCCAACACCCAATTAACGAATTAGTTCAGTAGGCAGGGAGTTTTATGTATTCTTGTAAAAACCTGGCCTGCATGTCGCAAGAATAATTTTTGTAGATTTTAGCTCCCTGCCTACTGGTCTGCCGTGTTGTATGGACGTTTGACTCCAATTCCTGAGGAACCAAACTGAATTATTAATTATTAACTGAAACTTGAACGTATGCAAATATAGATCTTTTACAAGATCTACACTGATAAATTAGAGTAAGAATTCAGTTCCACAGGCGTCTCTAAATTAAATTAAAATAAAATGGATTTTTTTTTATAAATAATGATATTACGAATTACATTAAGCAATACGATGATATGTTTATCACTACAAGTTATAGTTTCGGGCTAACACCTTCTGTAAAATGTTCTTTAAATTCAATTAAAGGATCTTCAGGTATAGAGTTGGTATCCCTTCTATCCGTTAATATTCCTTAGTCGTTCAAAACCTGGATTTTTTCTTAAAATAGTTTCCAAATTTGTGGACACAATGTGCATATAGAGGAAAGCCATATTACACTGGCGAAAACGAACATGTTTCGATAGGGATGGCTAAAATTACCTGCGGACATAACAGGCAAACACCCTCGCTCGCGATTGGACCCGAGACCGAAGTAAAATGGGAATCAGATACTCTATGTGATCTTACATCTATTATGCAATTAATTACATGGTAAAAATGCATATTTTATTGAAAATTACTATACTTGCTCCGTTATCTCTCATATCTGTTTCCGCGGGCACAGCAAAAAAAAACATAAATTTTCGTTCAGTAGTTCTCGAGAAATCTCAATTGTTTCAGGCTTGTCGAATCTGAACGCGCGCGATCGCTTTCTGGGCGCCCGCTCCGCCCGCGGGAGAGAGAGTTCCCCCACCACTGCGCCACTTCCCTTTTGCTCGAAAGACATTTCTAGGATAATTACAGACCGAGTAATTGAACATCGAAAATCGCTAATTTTCGCGGTTTTCATTTTTTTGTGCAAAAAGTTATCAACCGTCTTATACGTCTTTTCAAGCGCTATAACGTGATATTTTTTGTTTTTGACTCAACATTTTTTTTTCGTGCCTAAAAGTCGAAAAAACCTCTTTTCGCACCTTTTTGCATTTTTTTTCGCAATGATCCTACAATCGGATTTTGTCCAAAACATTTTCATTCAATTCGTACGATTTTTTCTTCTAATTATCACGTTGAGAAAGTGCCGCAACTAATTATTTTATACAATAATCTACGCCGCACGGTGGGCGAAAACGGCAACATTTTTCTCAAAATAAGATAACTCCCCACAGAAAACTTCATCTTGGAACAGGTTTTGGACAGTAGATTAAAGGGAAATTGGTCCGACACACGTTTGAGGTTTAAAGAGCGGGGGAGACACCCCATAAGGGACCCCGTATCCCAGTAACTTTACAATTAAAGCTTTTAAGCTCCAATAACCGCATACCTCCAACTTTTAAACCACACTGACCTTATAACATAAGCTTTCAAAACCCTGCGACCCCATAACTTGAAATTTTAAACCCCCATAACCCCATAATCTCAACTTTTAGACCCCCATCTATGTAAAAATCAATTTTTCAAGCCCGACAACTTTAAAACTGAAGCTCTTATGCCCAATATCTCTATAACCTCAGCTTTCAATTCACATGACCCCATAACTCAAACTGTCGAACCCCCATAACCCCATAACCTCAACTTTTAGACCCCCATATACGCAAAACTCAAGTTCTCGAACTCGACAACCCCAAAAACTAAAGCTCTTATGTCCCAATATCTCTATTGGAGATATTAGAGAGTTATTATGGAGAGCTGAGTTAATGGGGACGTGTAAAGTTCAAGTTATGGGGTCATGGGGTTTAAAATCTTAGATTATATAGATATTGGGGCATAAGAGCTTTAGTTTTAGGGTTTTGACTCGAAAAATTGAGTTTTGCTTACACCACGGGTGTAAAAAGTTATGCGGTTTGGAGGATGAAAGGGTGTGATTGAAAGCTTAGTTAAAATTGGGCATAGGCTTCAGTTTTAGAGTTGTCGGGCTCGATAAATTGATTTTTGTATAATAGATGGGGGTCTAAAAGTTGAGGTTATGGGGTTATGGGAGTTTAAAATTTCAAGCTATGGGGTCACGGGGTTTTGAAAGCTTATGTTATAAGGTCAGGGGGGTTTAAAAGTTGGAGGTATGCGGTTATTGGAGTTTAAACGCTTTAACTGTAAAGTTACTGGGATATGGGGTCTCTTATGGGGTGTCTTCCCACGCGCTTTAAACCTCAAATGTGTGTCGGACCAATTTTCCTTTAATATACTGTCCAAAACCTGTAAAATAAAAAAAATCACAATGACTGGAGTTTTCTGTGGGGAGTTATCTTATTTTGAGAAAAAATTTTGCCGTTTTCGCCCACCGTGCGCCGCCGTAAAGTATAGTAGTTCGGTGTTTCGTGGAAAACGTCCAGTTTTTTGTTTCTACGCCGAAGGTGGTAGTACCCACTCCAGGACGCCATTGGCTCGGTCTTGTTGTCATTGTCTCGTCAAAAACACGAGCTTTGCCGACTTTTTTTTGAACTGTTCTGATTTACATACTTTGGATATACTTTACTACATGATAGATATAGAAAACAATTTATTTCGAGCATAAACTTTTTTTAGTTTGTTTTTTTGGTTTCTGTAAAAACAATTTCTTGAAAATGCTTTATTTCAGGTCGCCGGATTGGCCAGGAGAAAAGATTGACTAGATGACTTAGCGAATAAACTGGCTGGCAAGAAAGGCAAGTTTTATCCAGTTACAACAGATGTATCCAAGGAAGAAGACATTCTGAGGGCCTTCGCCTGGGTCAAGGAAAACCTTGGTCCAGTTCACATCCTAGTCAACAACGCTGGTATCGGCAAAACAGAACATCTTCACGACGGTAATATAGAAGATTGGAAAAGCATCTTCAAAATTAATGTTCTTGGACTGTGCATAGTCACAAGAGAAGCTATTAAGGATATGAAGGCTAATAACATCGATGGACACATCATACATATTAACAGTATCCTTGGACATCAAGTGGATCCCGGACTGTCTGTCTATCCAGCTTCTAAATTTGCGGTGACAGCACTAGCTGAAACTTTACGACTAGAGTTGAATTCCTTGAAGTCAAAAATAAAGATAACGGTACTGTAAAAATCTTCGTTTTTATTTACAAGAAAATTTACGTTAAATATCTAATGTGAAAAAAGATAAAAAAAGACTCTTGCATTCTTGATATTGTATCTGCGATGGAAAAACAGTTTCAGATTAGTAGAAATTGTAGTTTCAGATCTTTAATATTCACAGAAACATTGATTTTAAGAAATCAGTATCAATTTGCCGACTAGAATTTTTTTGGTAATGGAAATTCTCATTCAAGGTACCTTTGTTTTTAGAGTATCAGTCCTGGGCTTGTTGATACTGAGATAATTCCTCCACATATGAAAACAGAACATTTCTACAAAGAAGGGAACGTTATAGGACCTGGAGAGGTTGCAGATGGCGTTGTTTATGTGTTATCAACCCCCCCTCATGTACAGGTATGTGACAAAGGTTATGTTACATTTTCAGCACTGGAATTCAAGAAAAACGTAGCTAAAGGAAATACATTTTTTTTAAATTTGTATTATGCTTCTTCTAGGTTCCTTTTTATTCTGCTCATAAAAAAGGCTTCATTGACAAATAACATTTTTAGTCTCTAGGTTCTAACACCAATGGTTGCTCATTTTCCACTTGTTTATGGAAAATGTAGAATGTAAAATATATTTTTTGCAAACTTCATATCAACACAACCATTAAATAAGGTTGATAGGAAGGAGTTATATAGAATAGGAATTATAATAAGTGTTTTTTGTTTTTGTTACAGATTCAAGAGCTGACCATCAGACCTATCTTCGATTTTTTTGTGAAAACCGTATAGTAGTCACGGATGGATTTCTTAATAAATAAATATGTACCTATATATTGTTATATTTTACAATGAATATGCGCACGCTTATGTAAAATACCTATTAATAAATCTTGTCATTGTTTGGATTATATTAGGCCCAAAAAATTGATTATTTTTTTAATTCTTGTCTCGTGTGAAAATACATTTTTATAATGTTATAAACGCCCCCTTAAAAAATAAGCTCAACAAAAATTTTTAGAGGTCGCTCAAGATTTTTAAAAATTTCCAAAATCGTCAAAAATTGTATTTTTTATTGTTTATTTTTTTTCCTCGTCATGTTATTATTTTGTAGGTTCAAAAAATGTCGATTCTGAAAATTTGAAATCAATATTTTAATTTCTAAAGGTCACTCATAATTTTTTTTACTTTTCAAAGTAGTGTACCTAAAATGTTTTCGAGAAATCTAAATATAAATATTAACGAACTAATTATTTTTTTATTGAATTTGACGTACAAAAGAATATAAATAAAACACGAGACACTTCAAAAATTTATTAAAATTTATTTGGTTTTTTATAAATTTTTTAAGTGTCTCAGTGTTTTATATCTATTCTTTTGTACGTCAAATTCACTAAAAAAATAATTAGTTCGTTATTATTCATATTTTAGAGATTGCTCGAAAATAATTTAGGTACTTACACTACTTTTGAAAAGTAAAAAAAATTACAAATTAAAATTATATTGATTTCAAATTTTCAGAATCGACTTTTTTTCAACATACAATATAGTAACATGACGAGGAAAAAAAATTCAATTATTGACGATTTTGGAAATTTTTAAAAATCTTGAGCGACCTCTAAAATTCTTTTTTTATATGATTTTTTAAGGGGGCGTATGTAACATGATACATTAATATATTTTCACACGAGACACGAAAAAAAATATTCCATTTTTTTGGGCCGCCCTAATATATATACTAGCTGACCCGGCGAACTTCGTTCCGCCTCGTAACGTTTATATATGTAGATTGAAATACTATAATAAAATATATATAGAAATGAAATAAAAAGAGTAAAGAAATTGATTTCTGAATTTCTCTTTATAAGTTTAGTCGCAAAATTAATTTCTGAACGCACCCTATTTAACAGGTACGAACAGTTTGTATGGCAAAATAAAAATGTTTTTACTATTCTCCTTGCAATTTCTTCAAATTTTCTCACCTTTTGAACCTTCCTTGGATTTCTACAAATATTTCAAAACCAAAATTAGCCAAATCGGTCCAGCCGTTTTCGAGTTTTAGTGAGACTAACAAACGTCAATTCATTTATATATATATATAGATATATACATATATACGTGTATCATTTCACTTTTTTTTATGTGCAGATATGAGATATTTAAATAATTTTATTAAAAGTGAATAATCTTCAATTAATACCTTCATTGGTTTGATCATCATGTGATGATCTCGACTTCATTGACTGGATCATCTTTTAATCTTGACATCACTGACTCAATCTTGCCTCCACTACTGGAACATAATCTTCTGATCTAGCCTTCACTAGCTGAATTATTAAATCAATCTTCCTTTCGTTAGATAGACCACCATATCTTGATATTGCCTTTACTTTCTGGATCATTATTATGTTATATTACCCTCACTAATTAGAATACTCAGTCTTACCTTCACTTGCTGGATCATTAAATCATTACTATTCGATCTTACCTTCATGGACTAAATGATTTTGTCTTGCCTTCACTGGTTGGACCATCATCCTCTGAGCTTGTCTTTATTGGTTGGATCATCATCTGTTAATCTTGACTTCACTAACTGAATGATATCTCATTCTTTCTTCCTCTACCAGAACATAATTTTCTGATCTTGCCTGACTAGCTGGATGAGGCCTCAATATTACCTTCACTAGTTAGACCATAATGTCCTGATCGAATGTCTTTCTTTTTAATGACTAGATGATGCCTCAATCTTGCCTTCACATGCTGGATCACCACTGCTTCATCCTACTTTCACTGGGTAGATTACGCCTCCATTTTCTCTTCACTTGCTGGATCATTATCATTAAATTTTGGCTTCACTTACTAGAGGTTGCCTTCAAAGGCTGAATGGAAACTGTTGTCATATTAGGTCCGTCATATTCGGCTGGATTTTAAGAATTGTGATGGTGACTGTATTTCAACCGCGGATGTCCGACACACCACAACTACACTTCTACGTTAATGCGTCCGCCGAAAGCATATCTATTCGGGAAAAAAGGCTTCCCCGTGGGACTACCGCGGAATTGGAAGGGACCGAAGGATTATACGACGATATACCGAGGTCTCTCCGGGGATCACTCGATTAAAGAGAGATATTTAAGGATTAATTCCGAATTTGCGCCGACCGACAATCATACGGATTCAATTTCCCCGTAATGGAATCGAATTATTTAGGGACAGCGATGACATACATATTAATTATTTTTGAGTTGTCCTTAAGGGGTATTCTAGTCTAGAGGAATGAATCTCGGGCGGCTTTTGAAGCTCTGTACAAACGAAACAAAAAAATATTTTTAGTATCCATTTTTTTTTATCATTTGTTTATTGATATTTTAAAATAACATAAAAAATTAACTGAAAAAAAAGACTCAAAATTGACAAAGTTATGAGCTGGCAAAGTGGGGGTCAAAAAAAAGGGTGTCCTGGCCCTTCTGGTCAACTGAAACAAAAAAGCCGAACGGATTCTTAATTAGTATAGATGCCCCTATAGCCCGAACCTTGGAAAAGTCAAAAACATTTTTTTTTTCATAAAATGGCGGCCGTATGAAAAAAAATTGTTTTGCATTTTTTTTAACAATTCCGATTTTTTTTTAAAAATAGTAAAATTAAAAAATTTGATCTGAGCGTGCTTGAGGCGATAGAGGAATGTATAAAGAACATTCACACCAAATTTCAAATAAATCGGTTCATTAGAACTTGAGATATCGTGTACGCCAACTCGAAAAAAGTAGTTTTGAGAAAAACGCGTTTAAAGATTTCAGACAAGTTTCCGGCAATTTTACTCAGTTAGCACGTCCACGTTGCTTGAAGGCTGGCTCAAAACTAATTCGAAAAGATTCCGACTAAATACGTTTCGTGTTTCGTAAGTGTTCGGGCAGCGTCTTCCGTCTATTGTTAATTTGTTCAGGTCGGACCGGAACCGATGCCGCGTCACGAAAATGGCTGTAACTCATAAAATAATTGATATTTTGAAAAATCCTTTTTAAGGGATATTCTTGAATGTCTAAACTTTGGAATTATGAAACAAAAATAATCGATTTTTTTCAAATTTGTAGACTAGAATACCCCCTTAAGAAACTTCAAAATCAAAGAAAGTTGATAAAAAATATTGTGTTAGATTGATTTTAAATTGGTTTCAACCAAGTTTTAAAGTTAGTACACTCACCGACAAAAAAATTAGACTATTAGTTTGGTGTTTAATTTGTTTTACACTTAAATGTTAAATAAGCAATGACGTTTTTAAATATGTACATTATTGGTGAATAATAGTGATAGGGGACTCACCCAAAAAAAAGCCCCAGATTGAAATCAGTTTTTTATAGACACTATGAGTTTTAATGCATTAAAATACCTGGGGATAAGAATTAATTTTGAATTTTTATAAGAAATTAATTTTTTGACCCTTTAGGAGGTGTAATAAGGTACTGGGGTGGGTTTGAGGGTATTAACAGTTTGAGTGCACCGAAGTACCTAGGCATATGTACTAATTTTGAATTTTTATAAGAAATTAATTTTCAACTCCCTGGGGGTAAATGTGGGTGCTGGAGGAAAAGTGGACAACTAAAATTTATTTTAATTGTAAGATATTATTTTAGCACACCTAAATACGTAATATAAGTACTCGTAATATATTGAAAATCCGTATCTGCATATCTGCATACGTATCTGCATGTCTCCATATACGTTCATTAATAAAATTTAAATTCTTTGCATGTCACTCAGGCGATCCATTAATTATTTATAAATTGTAAAAACGTAAAAGAAATTATAAATTGTTGAACACAAATACAGAAAATATTATATCTGTTTTGACTTCAACGGCACGAGAACATATGTACTCCCCAGGTACTTTGATTATCTTTTTTTATTAGTTACAATTAAAGTTAACGTTAAACGTGTTTTTTGCGAAAATGTCTTTATGTAACCATATCAAATTTGTTGTGTACTTGTAAAGAGAAAAGGCTGCTGATCTTTCAGATATTGAGAGAAAATCTACAGGTTGTCATTTAAAACAATAAAGTTGGTTTCCATAACAACCAAACGCGAAAAGACTAAATTATTTCATGTTGATATAAACATAGCAAATAAACTGATGAAAAACTTTTATTCAGAATATTTTTTTCCTATTTTACCTTATGTATATTCATATATGTAGGGGAATGTCGTCAGGGTTGGGCCACTTTTTAACTTTGTCCTGTATCTTTTGTTTATATTCGAATATTTTCAATGTTGACGAATTATTTGAAAGTTTGGACAATCATAAGAAACTTTTAATCAAGGCGAATTGTTGCGCGTTATAAAAAAAAGTTATTGACAAAACGAAAAAACAAAAGTAGTCTAGGTTGGGCTATTGCAGTCTAGGTCGGGCCACTAGTGAATATCGACGAAATATGTATTAAAATAATTTTTAATGAACAAATATGTTGCTTTTTACTGTTTTTCATTCAATTCTACATAATTTTGATGAGAAATCTTCATGAGAACATTAATCGGAATCAATATTCAATTTTTGAATTAAATTTTTGTATTGTTATTTTGTTATCAAGTTTTATTATTATTTTTTTTCTATTATTGTTATTTTGATGTTATGATTTTTATTCTGTTGGATTTATTTTGTTTTTTTTTTAAATTATTCTTAAAATCTCATATGATTTATCATTATTTTAACGATAATTTTTTTTATTGATAAAACATTACTTTTATTGCGGCAATGAATTATTTTAAAGTTCTGCGGTGCGAAAAACTGGCTCAAGACTGTTATTTTACTTATCGGAAAAAAATTATGTTGCCCAACCCTGACTACACGAGCGGCCCAACCTAGACGACAAGCGTTTTTTTCAATCGCTAAACACTACAGGCAAACATGTTAGGGAAATTAAAAATTTTCTTTTGGGAACTTGTTAATGGTTAACCCCATAATGGAAATATATACTTACTTTGTACTTCGTTTTCCGTTTTGACTTTTTTTATTACAAAACTTTTCGGACTACGAAAAAACGAGCACAAACTTTTTAACTTGACAAACTATATAAAATAAAACCCACTAACCCCTAAATCCTTTATTTTTTACATTTTAATAATTTAAACTTTTTTCAATCTATAATAAATAAATCTAATTTTTTACTCTTTAACCAGAAACAATTTTTCAATTATTTTATATATATACTTAAACTTAAATGAATAGATAACGAAAAAAAACAGAAATTTTATAAATAACTCTAATTTTGAAACTTTATTTATTTATCATATCTAAAATTCAAAATTCGACTTCCCTACCCAATTTTCAATTCCGAATTTTTCGAAAGGAAATTTAATAAATCAAAAATCTTTTTTTTAAATCTTAATATAAATAAAATATATATTATCCCATTTTCCTTAAATTTTACCTTAATTTCCATATAACTAATTAAAGATTCCTTTTTTATAATTCCCAATTTTTTTTCCTCTCTTTCTTTCGAAATTATCCTAACTACAAATCTCTGACGTCCAGCGTGTGTCTGCCTTTGTCTACGGTATAAATCATGGGCATGACATGAGCAGGTGGTACGACATGGTACGATATGAGCAACACGTTTTAATACTCGCACAAAAATCAGTACACCTCTTAGCGACACGGCAAAAGGTCTGCTTCGAAGTGCATTGTCAATATGACTGATTATGGCAGAGCCCGTCTGGACGGGGTTTGTTGATATTCAAGTAGGTGCAACGGCAATTGCACACGGTCTAGGAATGTGACGGTTAGTCAGGGAGCTGAAAATATAACGACAGTTCATTTGAATAGCGTTTTATCATAAAAGAAAAATTGCATATTACATAGGTAAAAGCAGTTTAGGGAAGTTAACGGGATATGTGATCTTGAGCCTAAACCGTTAACTTTAGCGAAAATATGATGAGCACAATTTCTGTATGAAATTTCCTCCTCTTTAATTTTGTTCTCACTATATTTTTTCTAAAAACGCATAGCGTTGGAGAGAATTGCAAAAAAAACCGTTTTTGGCGGCATTTTTGGCAAGATGGCGGCGCCGGCGGCAAGTCTCGAATTGTGCATTTTGAGAATTTTAGTTCTACATACCCAAACCTACAAACCTGCCAAATTCCAAAACTTCCCGAGTTATGTCCAGGTAAGCCCTTTTTGTGATCTCCAATGACTGGCCTATAATACGGGGTATCTAATTTTGACTGACGCGCCGAGCTATCAGTCAAAACCATATCTCCTCGGTTATTCAATTTATATTTGGAATAAAAGGATAAACTGGAAAATTAAGGGACACGAAAAGTTACTTTCTACAGCGTCTCGCGGGAAAACGCACACGCAACCGTAAGAATTTCGCTGCGATATTTCAGACCCAACTTATACAAGTCTAAACAATAAATGAAAGGGACAAATCGAGGAGCTTTTTTGCATCGCTTACCACGATGCTCTGCCTTTTATTTTTAAATAGGCTTCGAGTTAATAATGAATAAAAGATGAATCCAGTAATTTATCAGTGTCACATTTATGCAGTAGGTAACTGTATTATTTAAGAAAATGGACTTTTTAAATACTCGAAAACACCCATTTATTTATTTTATCCTGTCCTTTTTATTCCTAATAACTAAAATTGGCTTACGGCGACGTACCACTTAGCAAACTCGTGTAGCACGTGATGGGGGTAGCCTCAATTTAATTTGATTGCAGTAGTTCCGTGTCGGGTTGTGCTGTGAAAATATGGCAGATGTGTGAAAGGCTACTAGTTACTTTCGTGTATTGCATTGATGTCGCGTACGCCTCTGTGGCGCTTCCCGTTTCTGCCAACTTTACTAATAACATATACATTTTAATACTATTTTTAATTATCGACTACGAAAAGATTCACTATCAACATACTTGGTTTCCTCGAAATATCGAGAAATGAAACGATAAAGATTAAAAAGAGATGTGTTAATTACATATCAGGTGAACCGAGTAATTGACTAACTGTAAGAATTGACCCTTCTCTATCCTCGACAATTCCGTCAAATAATTGCAGAAAAAAATGAGGCTTTTGCATTTTTTGTTATTAACTTTCCAAAATATAGTATTAGTCAGTTGCAATTGTCTAGATTTTTTTAAATGGAACACGCTGTAGGTATATATTTCCAAAAATAGAATCTCCCATTTCTTCTAAATACAGCGACATTGAACTTTACGTGGTTATCTATGACAGTTTTTGAGATATACATATATGCATTTGAAACTATACGGTATACTACTGCAATTTTCTTGAAAACTGCATACTATGCCAAATATTTTCAAAAGCGATATTTATTTCAAATTCAGAGATAACTCCGGAAAACTATAATACTATATTCAGAAAAAAATGGGAAAAAACAAAAACAGGAGATTCTGTTTTTGGAAAACATACAGTGTGTTCCATTGAAAAAAAGTGGGTTAATTGCTCCTGATACCTGCTTTTCTCCACAAATTGTTGCATATATTAACGGAGATAGAAAAGGAATCAGTTCTCGGCCAATCACACTATACATAAATATAAATATTTATATACAGTGTGAGCGTTTTTAAATGGGACTGCCCTGTATCAAAATTATTTTTTCTTTCTAACTAAATAATGAATTTTACAAATAATAATCATTGTCATGGCCTTCATGATTGTTATGAATGTATGTTTATCTATTGGCTTTGATTATTTGACCTTTTTATTCAAAAAAATCTTTTGCCTATAGTGACCTATACTGTATAGTGTTCAGCAGGTAAATGATGGTTTTCATGAGCTTATTGAGTTATGATTCTTTCTGCCTGCCAGAGTTAACGATATTTTTTTTTAGCTTAAATATTTAATAAACATAACATTTATGAAAAGAAATGTCCAATGTCACAAGTCGAAGACATAAGACGATGTTATGGAAATGGCATTTATTGGAAAATGTGACTTTTGAAAAACGAAATTGTCCTATCCGAGCATTTTTTTTGTAAGAACTTTTACAAAAAGCGATCGAGTTTATTCTAAACTTTACGATTTCACTGTATAAAGGCATATTTATTGTTATTTATGGGATTTATTCAACACTGACTGATTGAATAATCATAATAATAACAATAGTTAGTTAGTTAGTTAATTTGAATTTATTTGCTAAAAAAAGGCTTATAACAGAGTCGAACAATGTCGAAAAGTAGGCAAAGGACAAACATGAACAATACAGTTACACTGAATAAATCGTTTTATAATACAAATTTATATGAATATTCATTATTAGTAATAATAATAAACTAGTGCAGAAAATTAAGGGATAAAAATTTTTTTCCCAAATTTTTACCTGATTTTCAACAGGCCGTAACTAGAAGAAAAATGGTCGCACAGAAAATTTAAAAAAGGAAATTGTAGCTCCAAGTATCTAGTTTTTTGGATCTGAACTTCGAAAGTTTTTAGCGTCAGCGATTTTCGAGTAATCCTAAGAAAAGCACCGACAAAAAATTTTTCGAAATTTTTTTGGTTCTTTTTTGTGGTCTACGAGCTTATATGGACCAGATAACTTGTTTATTCAGCTTCAATTCCTTTTTCTAAAGACTTTGATACGATCATTTCTCGCCGAGATATCGGTCTTTGAATGGAAAAGGATCATTTTGTGTTTGATTATCGATATCTCAGCAACCAATGATCGCACAAAAAGTTAAAGGTGGGTTTCGAGAACTTGAATAAATTCTCTACAAGAATTATTAGCCATTGGTTCTTAGAAAATTTGTTTTTCCATTCTTTACATGAATTTGAAAAATCAATAAAAAGGGGCTTTTTTGTGTTTTTTTCGGAGAATCAAGCGCTGAATCAAAAATATCGAGGAAACCACTGATGTTAAGTATATCTTTTACAGTTCTATATACGCACAAAAACCCTACAGAGATTCAATTCAATCCAGCCAGCCGTTGTTTTGTTTTATTCCATTGAAATTTTGAAAAAATTAAAGGATCACGTTTTTTTGCTCCAAAAAACAAAAAAATTTTTTTCTTTACACTTTTATCGCAAACAACGTTTAAAAATGTTTTTTCCGAAAATTTAAACGCTGTTTGCGATAGAAATGTAACGAAAACTGAAAAAAGAGCCTTTTTTCTCATTTTGTCAAAGATTATGAGCTTTTTGGAGCAAAAAACGTGATCCTTTAATGTTTTCAAAAATTCAATCGAATAAAACAAAAAACGGCTGGCTGGACTGAACTGAATATCTATAGGGTTTTTTGTGGGTATATTGAACTGTAAAAAGCACACTTAACATCAGTGGTTTCCTCGATATTTTTGATTCAGCGCTTGATTTTCCGAAAAAACACAAAAAAGCCCTTTTTTTATTGCTTTTTTCAAATTAATGTAAAGAAAGGAAACAATTTTTTTTTCGAAGAACCAATGGCTAATAATTGTAGAGAATTTATTCAAGTTCTCGAAACCCACCTTCAACTTTTTGTGCGATCATTGGTTGCTGAGATATCGATAATCAAACAGAAAATGATCCTTTTCCATTCAAAGACCGAAATGATCGTATCAAAGTCTTTAGAAAAAGGAATTGAAGCTGAATAAATAAGTTATCTGGTCCATATGGTGGTTAAGTCAAAATTTTCAAGTTCGTGGACCACCAAAAAAGAACCAAAAAAAACCTCGAATTTTTTTTTGTCGGTGGTTTTCTTAGGATTACTCGAAAATCGCTGACGCTAAAAAATTTCGAAGTTCAGATCCAAAAACTAGATACTTGGAGCTACAATATCCTTTTTTAAAATTTTCTTTACGACCATTTTTCTCCAAGTTACGCCCTGTTGAAAATCACCTAAAAAATTTGGATTTTTTTATCCCTTAATTTTTTCACTAGTGTAATAAAAATGGATAATAATTGGGAGAATGTATGGTGTAATTTACTGAGATATTTATCACCTATTTTTCCCAGTTTCTCAACGATGATTTATACAAATATATATTTCAATTATTTCCAATAACTCGAAATTTTTTGAAAAACAAGTTAAGAAAGCTCCTCAATTCCATCGAACTAAAATAAATTGAAATGACGTTTCTTTACCATTCAACTACGATGAATACCAGTAGGCGTCCCAAAACAAAAAACTGCGATGCCGGGATTCTAAATCAAAACACCGCGGACGCGAAACAAACGAACACGTGACGGAGCTTCGCTATGCGCGGCCAACTACACTTCCACGTCGAACGTCGGGGCGATACTGAAACCTGAAAGCCGACGGACGCCTGAAACGCCCCGAAACGCGCGAATCGCCGATCTCGAACGAGGGAAAAACTCGCGGCAAGGATTATCGCGGCGAACAGTTTTTAAGAGACAGCCAAGGGGCTCGGCAAAGCGAGCGTTGGGGAGCCTAACGAGTTCTGATGGGAGGATGACGCGTGATTTACAAGGCGATAATGAGGCTTTGAGGACTCGATCCACTCCGTTAGTCACGTGTATAAGAGATGGAAAATGAAAAGAACCTAAAAATCCTATTCAAAAAGCATCATTCCTTAACCTGGAGTGGGTACTGGAACCTTCGGCGTAGAAACACAAATCTGGACGTTTTCCGCGAAACACCGAACTACTACACTTTTCTCGACGCGCGTTTCGCCAACTAAGTTGGCATCTTCAGGAGAAGATTAAAACTAAATTCTAGCCTACACACTTGCACTATTTATTCTAAATGTGTTGCCACGGTTCACTGAACCGTAACTGTCTTTGTTTATCAGAGCAAACATGGACTGGTGGGTATCGGACCATTGTCCTTATTCATACTACTGTTACACTTAATGATTTCTAAACTTTCAAAAGCATCCAACTGTCTACTGTTTGTTACATTTCTAATTAATTTTAAATTATTTATGTCTATCCTATGGTTGTTGTCAAAAGCGAGTTGGGCAACACAAGATTTTTCTGTTCTGCCATATTTCAAATGAGCCATGTGTTCTTTAAATCTAGTCAAAATAGATCTTTTTTGTTTGCTCAATATACTTTTGATCACAATCTTTACAACTCATCTTGTATATTCGTATATACTTTTCGTTATTGTCGATTTTGTCTTTGGGATTACCCAAAAGCGTCTGTAGTTTGTTTTTAGAATTATAAACCAAATTGATATTAATGTTTTTAAAAATTTTATCTAGTCCGCGGGTAAATTTAGGTTCATATGGTAATGAAGCAAATTTCGAATTGTCAGTATCTCTACGAAAAGTCGTGGGATTGTACAGGGTTCTCTTAAATTTATGCTTTTCGAATAACTCGAATTTATCTTTTAAGATAAAAGGTATAAATAGTGCAAGTGTGTAGGCTAGAATTTAGTTTTAATCTTCTCCTGAAGATGCCAACTTGGTTGGCGAAACGCGCGTCGAGAAAAGTGTAGTAGTTCGGTGTTTCGTGGAAGACGTCCAGTTTTTTTATAGGAAAATAGGATAGGGTAAAAAATGAAAATTTGACAAAATACGCAATTTTTGTTACAAGAATATATTTCTGGGGGGTTTCGAGGTTGCTGATTTCAAATTTCAACATGCCAAAAACAGGAAATGTAATCCAGAGGTGAAAATCGAGTATAACAATGGTTGAAGGGGGTACTATGTCAAATTTTCATTTCTTACCCGTATCACAAAATGTTGAGGGTGTATTGACTTTTTTGAGGTTGGATTCGATTTCAGCGTCGAAAAATACATGTGGCTACTAAGGTTAATATCCAGGACCATGAATTTTTTTTGTGTAGCTGTGTAATTTCTACCTGTCACCCTTACACTGACTTGTAAATTGTCGTATCACATAGCAAAATCTAGAGAACATCAACTACATGTTTTGGCCTTTCCTATAAACTACCGAGTGGCGACTGTTTATTGACTCTTCGAAGACAAGTCTGAAGGCAATTTTATTGTTTAGTGGAAACGAACAACCATCTGTTCCCGTGGGTTTATGCTATAAATATGAAAGAAAATAGAACATCTGTGCCGATCTAAAAGTTGTTGCACTACTTACAGGACTGCAGAGTGGCTACACCAAATATATTGTTTTTTATGCGAATGGGATATCAGAGCCAGAAATAGATAGTAGAGCAGCAAATTTATATACCTCATCTGCACATAGGGCTTAAAAAATCGTTGAAGCCTTAAATACAGAAGGATATGCTTTTCGTTATTTGAGACGGAAATTCGCGCGTATAAGTGAGAGATATGTAAGCTTAAAGAATGTTCGTTGGGCAGAGAACATTTTAAAGACGAAAATTTTGAAACTACACTTTCGAGAAAAGAAAATAGGGCGTGGATTGCCTTCAGAAATGTATGTAGCAACTTCCTAGGTGACAAGAAATCGGGGAACTACAAAGATCTAGTTGAACAACTTATCCAATCTTAGAAGACGTTAGGGTTGCAACATTTACTTTCTGCAACTTAAGCTGCATTTTCTTTTCACCAAGAAACCTTTCCAAAAAGATTTCACCAACAAATTTCTCAAATGGAGAAGCGGTATAGAGGAAAATGGACCCCAAATTTATATGGGTATTATATAAAGTATATTTTGTAAAAAAGTGGTTTTGTTTTTTTTTAAATCTTGGAAAATTCACTATATTGCTTATGGTTTGGGTTTCCCATATTTTATATTCTTCTTCCCTTCTCTAAATATTTGTGGGTGATAGGTAAAAACCTAACTCATATTTGAATTCAGCACATTACAGTAGACACAAAAAACTCAAAAAACATCAGGGAGCGACAAGAAATTCAAAACGCAGAAGAGTGTTATTACTCGCCATTTTCTCCCCCATTTTACTCTAGTAGTATAGTAGAAGAGGAACTTATTTTACACGGCAGAGATGAAGCGGAGTAGACGATTTTAATCCATCACTTTCAATTCGAGATGCCACTGTAGGTCCTAGCACCGGAAAAATAAAGAGTTTCCAGCCGTCCGCATATTCTTTTTCTTTTTTAGAACCGTCGCCATTTATCTTTGGAGAGCAACCGTTTAAAATTTATCGCTCTAGGTACCGGCAGTAAATAACGTCGAGATTTGCGTCGGTTTTTTCTCTTCTTAACAAACCGGGACCGAAAGGAACGCAGGTAGCTCGGTATAATATTACTGGAGGAGGGGAAGAGGGAGTAAATAAGGCATTAGGTGCGTCACGAGAAAGACTAAGGCACTACATACAGTGTGGAACAGCCAAATGGAATAAATTCAGTAGCTGCATTATTATGCATCTTTTTAGAAAATCCTGAGACATGTCAATTTCTAATTCTAAAATGACATCTTGCGACGTAAAAATGTCATCCCTAAATTCAACCCCTTCCAGGTGACAGCTACAACCCCTAAGTTTTCAAATTGGAAGTAGGGGCTTGTGATACTTCATTTGAAAGGTATTTTCATTCTCTATTCCAAACTCCTATGGTTTTAAATTTTATTGCAGAAATTGACAAGAAAAAAGATAGTTTCTCCAGCGAAGGAAATTCTTTGCATTAAAATCAAATTTTTATAAGTAACACTATTTGTTAATTTTAGGTTCTGAAATGTTAATAATAACAAAAAAAATATCTGTAATTGCCGAAATTCCCTACTATAAGATAAAAACTTACTAACAAATACGTACAATTTTTTGCTTGACAATCGAACGACAAAAACGAGCAGGCAGCAAAAAAAAAAACCTGAAATTTAAGAAGTTGGCCAGTATCAGCTTTAGTGAAATTACCTAGTAACATGCTTGTCATTGTAACAGTAGTTAACAGTTATCAGTGTTAAACTTTTTGCTTTAGTTTTTGTGTTGCAATTCAGAGAGATGGTTTACCTAACAGAAATGCATAAGATAACGATTCTGCAGATGATTGGTTACGGAGACAGAACAGGAACGCAGGCCGAAGTTGTTCGCCTATTTCAAGAAAAATATCGTAAGTAAAATAGAGAAGCAGTTTCGGGAACATGGACATGTACGGCAGCTAAAGAAAAATCCTCCCAATAAATCAGTGATGATCAGAAATTGGATGTAATGCTTATGCTTGAAGAAAATCCACATACGTCGAGTCGTCAAACAGATTCTGCATTAAATATTAGCCATTCCTCGATTCTCCGCGTATTGACAGAAAATCAGATGCACCTATATAAACTGGTACCAACTAATGAGCTCGCGGAAGACGATTTTGACAAATGGTAGATGACAATACTTTACAAATTGAAAATGTTTAATTTTCGGATGAATCTACTGTAATCTACATTTACACTACACGGCCATGTTAATCGCCAAAACTGTCGTTACTGGTCCAGAGAAAATCCTCACTGGATGAGGGAACTACACACGCAAAACCCTGAGAAAGTTAATGTTTGGGCAGGAATAATTGGAGAAAATATCATTGGTCCCTTCTTCATTGACGGCAATTTGAATGAAGAAACTTATTTAGTGCTGCTCTAAAATAATATTGTACCGACGATGGCACACTTGTATCCAGCTGAAGGAAACCCACGACTTCCAGGTAATGCAATATGGTTCCAACAGGATGGTGCACCAGCACATTACGAAGTTAATGTCCGGCAATATATCCACACAATATTTCCAAATCGCTGGAGATAGGGAGATGTGGTTCTGTAGAATGGCCTGCACGATCACCTGATCTCCCGCTGTTAGACTTCCTCCTGTGGGGATTTGTAAAAAGTATGGTCAACAAAATTAAACCCAAAGCTGACTTAAGAAGAAGAATAACACTTGCAATTAGGTCGATTACCCCGCACGTGTTAACACGTTAGAAGACATTTCTATTTACGTCTAAGATGCTGCCAAGATGCTGGAGGCATGCATTTTGAACATCTGCTGCATCAATAATGCTTTGTTTTTTATTTTAATGTAACGAATTTCCTACGCTGGAGAAACTTTCTTTCTTGTTAATCTCTGCAATAAAATTTAAAACCATAGCAGTTTTGAATAGAGAATGAAATGACCTTTCAAATGAAGTATCATAAGCACCTACTTCCAATTTGAAAATTTAGGGGTTGTAGCTGTCACCTGCAGGGGGTTGAATTTAGGGATGACATTTTTACGTCGCAAGATGTCATTTTAGAAATAGAAATTGACGTGCCTCAGAATTTTCTAAAAAAATGCATAATGGAGCTACTGAATATATTGCATTTGGCTGTTCCACACTGTATACTGGTTGCCATTGAAAATGCAACACCCTGAAGAAGTTGAGTAACAACTAAAATGTATTATATTAATAAAACAACTCCTTACTGTTACAAGCTTATCTGAGAAGTTGTATTGATAATACTGAATAGGATACGTGTCCCCCACGTAGTCTTACAGCAGCTTCTAGACGCCTTGGTAGTGAATCAAACAGCGGTCGGTCTCTTGAGGTGTAGCATTCCATGTAGCTTGTACCCTCGTCCATAGTTCCTCTGTTCCACTTACTGGTCCAGCATACGTTTGGAGTCTTTTCTGTCACATCCCATACATTTTCTATGGGAGATATCTGGATAACGCGGAGGCCAAGGAAGTCGTTTAACTGCATGCTCATTCAGAAACTGCGTCTCGTTGGCTGCTGCATGTGGTCTGGTATTATCGTGTGGAAATATGGCACCTACGTGGTCCTGCAGATAAGGCACTACCACTGGTCATAGCACTTCATCGATATATCTTTGTTTAAGGGGGGGGGGGGGGGAGAAAAAAAAGAAAAAAAGGGGGGGGGGGGGGGGGGGGGGGGGGGGGGGGGGGGGGGGGGGGGGGGGGGGGGGGGGGGAGGGAAGGAAAAAAAGGGGGGAAAAAAAAAAAAAAAAAAAAAAAAGGGGGGGGGGGGGGGGGGGGGGGGGGGGGGGGGGGGGGGGGGGGGGGGGGGGGGAAAAAAAAAAAGAAAAGGAGGAAAAGGGGGGGGGGGGGGGGGGGGGGGGGGGGGGGGGGGGGGGGGGGGGGGGGGGGAAGAAAAAAAAAGGGGGGGGGGAAAAAAAAAAAAAGGGGAAAGGAAAAAAAAAGAGGAGAAAAAGGGGGGGGGGGGGGGGGGGGGGGGGGGGGGGGGGGGGGGGGGGGGAGAAGGGGGGGGGGGGGGGGGGGGGGAGGAAAAAAAAAAAAAAAAAAAGGAAAAAAAAAGGGGGGGGGAGGGGGGGGGGGGGGGGAAGGGGGGGGGGGGAGGAAAGAAAAAGGGGGGGGGGGGGGGAGGGGAAAAGGGGGGGGGGGGGGGGGGGGGGGGAAAAAAAAAAAAAAAAAAAAAAGAAGGGGGGGGGGGGGGAAAAAAAAAAAAAAAAAAAAGGAAAAAAAAAAGAGGGAAAGAAGGGAAAAAAAAAAGAAAGGAGGGAAAAGAGGGGGGGGGGGGGGGGGGGGGGGGGGGGGGGGGGGGGGGGGGAGGGGAGGAAAGGGGAGGGAAAAAGGGAGAAGGGGGGGGGGGGGGGGGGGGGGGGGGGGGGGGGGGGGGGGGGGGGGGGGGGGTGGGGGGGGGGGGGGGGGGGGGGGGAGGGGGGGGGGGGGGGGGGGGGGGGGGGGGGAGGGGGGGGGGAGGAGGGGGAGGGGGGGAGAGGGGGGGGAGGAGGGGGGGGGGGGGGGGGGGGGGGGGGGGGAGGGGGGGGGGGGGGGGGGGGGGGGGGGGGGAGAAGGGGGGGGGGAAAAAAAAAAAAAAAAAAAAAAAAAAAAAAAAAAAGGGGAAAGGGGGGGGGGGGGGGGGGGGGGGGGGAAAAAAAAAAAAAAAAAAAAAAAAAAAAAAAGAAAAAAAAAAAAAAAAGGAAAAAAAGGAGGAGAAAGAAAAAAAAAAAAAAAAAAAAAAAGGAGGGGAGGCGGGGTTTTTTTAAAAAAAAAAAAGGGGGGGGGGAAAAAAAAAAAAAAAGGAAGAGGAAAAAAAAAAAAAGAAAAAGGAGGGGGAAAAGAGGGGGGGGGGGGGAAAAAATTTTTTTTTGTTTGGTTAAAAAAAAAATTAAGGGGTTTTTTTGGGAAAAAAAAAAAAAAAAAAAAAAGGGGGGGGCCCCATTTAAAAAGGGGGGGGGGGTTTGGGGAAAAATTTCCGGGAAAAAGTTTTTAAAAAATTTTTGGTTGAGAAAAACATGCCCTATCGAGTGGTAGTTTATAATCCGAATAGACGAGCCCTGTTGTGTTAAACAATGCCGCTCCATACCACAATCCAACTTAGTCATTATGCACTGATGATTTTTCCGTTTTCCTTGGTTTGATTTTGAAAACCTTGAAAACTGATTTTAGATACTATTCTGTTGCGAGTTCTCTGTAAGCAGACTTTTTTTGAGGCATTTTATACGCCTACCTATGCCGACTAAACTAAATTTGAGATGTAATTGTACTTCTGCGACGTTAGCTGAGCCTTGCCACAAACGCGCAATATTTAAATGTGGCCTGTCTCTGTAATATTATTGGCAACAAATTACAGAAAGACTAAAATATTTACTTGCAGTTCTACCTTCTTTGAAAGATTAAGAAACGGAAGGCCATTATTTTTTTTATTTTACTGCTGCCACATTTTGCCACTATTAAAGTATCTATGAACCGTAATAACGTGCTCACATTATTCCACGTGAATGCCATTGACACGAATTTGGCCGTTGGCTTGTGCCACGCACCATAACCCATCATTTGAATGCACCATAACCCATAAATTCCATAATAAACAATAATATTGAAAATGACATATGCAAAACATTTGAAATAATATAAGACATAAACTCTAAGCTAAAAATATTTTCAATATAAGTTTCAAAAAGAACGTACAAACGTACATTGATATACACCCCTAGATTTTTTTCTGTTTTATTTTTTCCTTGAAAATATCCAGCTATTCGATTGGTTTATTTGATTTTTACTACACATTTTACTCGATTGATATTAGGTAACAGAACTAATATATTGAACCAGTCGCTGGGCTTCCAATATTTATCTTCTCTAATATTTGATATGATTATTTTTATTAGAGCACCATTACGTTAAAAAAGAGTGGCCTGTGAGAAGTTAATGTATTCTTGAAAAAATTAATGTGAAGTATCCAGTAGTATCACCAAAAACATGATTTTACCACCCCTTCACATTATATGGTTTATAAAAAAACTTTGTAAAAATACTTGACCGACGAGGAGCTGCATTTATCGGTCAAAATTAAAGTCAAAATTAAAGAAGACCTTAGATATTTTATGGCCCCCAAATTAGAACAATTTTACTAGAACTGTTTATTTGAAGCAATAAATATATTAGAAAAATTGTAGAAATTCTATTTCCAAACTTTTGGTTAGTCATCAAAAGTCGTATGTTACAAGTGTCTTTACAAATGCACTTTCTGGATTTACATACATATTGATATTTTTGCTGAGAAACTAGGAAGCATGAGTGTTGAACAAGGTGAGCGTTGTCACGAGGAGTTAAAGCATTTGGAGCAGAATACCAGGGATTATGTTAAGGGATTATTGACGGCTGGTGATACATAAGAGAAACTGACTCAAATTTATCTAAACAGAGTAAAGGGGTACATTTTTAGTTTAGGGGAATACACCTGAAAACTAGTGTACTTATCATTAATTCTATTAAAAATATATCTTATAAGTTCCTCAATTTTATTTCTTTTGCTGAATATTTCCTTAAGTAAGTGTAAGAGTTTCTGTCCACTTTCTTCTTGTGCTCTAAAATGTACGAATATTTTTATAACTGACTGAAATGTACCAAACAAAATGTGTGATTACATCCACGTTTTCAGTGCTGGAAATTTAGTTTTTAATAAACCTGGAACTTTTCGATTGACAGTGAATTATATAGGTAACTCTCTGTATAACAGGAATCACGATTAATAATAAGACAATCACAATAAATAAAAAACTGATAAATATGACAACATACGATTTAAGAAGAGATATAAGCTAAAATATTAAGGATAAATTAAGCATGCTTCTCACAGTTATTTTTGCAATTGGATTTAGAGTGTAATGTATACGAATCCGCTCGGAAACATAAATATCCAGGGTCAAATTTTGAAAATTACGTTAATGGAGAAAACCCTTTACAATTTTCAAAATGGTTTTTTTTTTTTTTTATTATTTCGAAAGGTATAATATCTTGAAGTATGCTGGAAAGAGAAAAATCTAAATATTAAATATTTACGAAGTAATGGCACATATTCGAGAGCGTTGGGGCTCACTTACCAAGTATCGTAAATTAGCGAGTCAGAAGTCGCGCTTGGGGTGGAGTAACATTTCTTTCAAATACCTTTTGTGAAGAAATACCAGCCATTCGAGGTAAAAAAAAAAAGAAAAACGTTTTTCTGCTCTTCAAAGTTGTAATAAAATGATGTTAAAACTTTAAAATTGTGTGATTATTTTATCACCTTTAAAAAAATTCACAAAAAAAGACTCATTTTCGGGTGTCCAAAGGTTTTTCCCCCTTAAATAAATAGTTTTGAATCCAAAAACGTTGGTGTCGATTTTTTTTTTAAAAACGCATTATTCAAGATATCTTTCCGGAACTCTAGTGGCACCCTGTATAAGGATCGGACATCGGACATATATATATATTGTTTTACGACTGTACTTTTTAAATAAACACATCCATAAATGTCCCAAAATCTAGTAATTTAGTCGCAAATAGCGCCATTCCGTTCTCATACGCACGTTTATTTTATTACCCAATTTTCCCCCTTATCTTTTTCTACAACCCAATTTCTCCCAGTACAATACGTCTGCCCGGTGCCGTCATAAATGCATGCCTTGTTTGTTTTTCATTTAAAATATCGACATTTTCCAAGTATAAAATATCGTATGTCGCCATTCGACGCCATGCTACATTAAGTTTGACCATTGAAGCGTGAAACGTTGTAATGCAACCCTTACTCATCTATTTTTCTACATATTTCTTATCAGGCAATGGTTAAACATATTTGAATCAAGCAAAATCTAAATCTCGCTCTTAATAACAAACATGAAAAATATCACGTTGGAGTTTGATTTGTAGTACAATCATTATTATTTTCAATAATATTCATACAGTTCCCAAAAATCCATTTCACACGCAGAAGTGAGTGGTAGGAATAACGGGAGGTTAATTGGGGGGAGGGGGTAATTAGGAGGGAGAGATTATATGTGATATCGTGAGTGGTTAGATTTTGATGAAAATATTTTTTTTACCAAATCAGTTGGAAAAAGCAATTTTATTCCATAAGGGGGCGGGGGGGAAGGGTTAAAAGGGGGAGGGTGGGGTGGCATTTGTGGTGAGTAAAAAATAAAAAACAAATTTTTTTTTACCTAGGCCGATCCGGGAGTTTTCTTATAGCGCGTGTTTGTTTACAACACCTTCATTGAAACGGGCCGTTCTGTGATTCAAACACTTAATTATTAACATAAACTTTATTATTGGCCCTTACTTTTTTCGTGAAAACGGACGCACTGTTACATTAACTTCGATACTGTACAATTTCAACAAGATGGAGCAACTTGCCATACATCCAGAGTAACAACAACTTATAAAAAGAACACTTCCCATGACGGGACGTTTGATTTTGTTGCGTGGAAATGTGGAATGGCTATCTCAGTCCCCAGACCTGTCACCTTGTGACTATTTTTTATGGGGCTACCTTAAATCTCGAGTATACATAAACAAACCACGTACACTTGAAGCCCTTTCAGAAACAATCACCCGAGAAATTCAAAGAGTTCCACGTGAAATGCTTCAGAGGAGTGAACAATTTCTCACGCCGTCTACAGGAATGCCTAGACAAAAACGGGCACCACCTAACTGACGTAATTTTTCGCACCTGATTCCTTTTTTTTCTTATTTTCCACTTGCATCGTTTAATGGCAACATTTCATCTATGTATTAAAAAAATAAAATTTGAATTTCGTTAAAAAAATAAGTGACAGTCTTTTAAAAAATTCCATACCTCCCTACTGGACCCTGTATTTATAATATCTTATGAATTTGAAAGGTCTGAAAATTGAATGTTATTTGCGCCATATTTTACTAAAAATGAAAATATCCACATTTAAAAAATAATTAGCTATGTTTCCATTCTTTGGATAAGTTAGAAAGTGTAAATATTTTTCGTACAATTTACCACAATATGCCTACATAACGAGCCTTCCAAAAAAAAATACATCTCTCAAGCAAATCATCAAAGTAGGCAGAGCAAAAAGACGTATTTCTGTTCAATCTATTTAATTGTCAAAGCTGTTACATACATTATATGACAGCCATTATTAATTTTACTGACAGTCTTATCTAGTTAGTTATAGTTATTGAGTAGAGTACTTATCAAGTGTGACGATTCATTTTGAGCTTCGACGTAACCGCTATTTCCATCTCTCTCGTTCATAGCCAGGTTTGATGACTTTTTTTGGATGTCACTATACGTACAAAAATACAGTTCTTTAAATAAAGTACAGTGAAACGTTAAAGTTAAAATTACCATTTTTTAATGATTTTTAAGATAGCTAATAAAAGAAATTTTGAAATTAAAGGTTTATCCTTTTTTTTTTAATATCCAGTTTATTTCCAATCGAATTTTGTAAAAAAAAAATCAATATGTGTTTTTTTACGGTTTTATCAAAAAAAAAGGCTGTGGGAGTTCAGTAAAAAATAAATTGTATATAACATAAATACATATAAGACAGCTTACTTTGACTACTTGTTGAAAAAAAAAATAGTAAGTGCCCAAGGTCTTTAGTAAAATGCCAAGGAATCCAAAAATATATTTCTTTGAGTTTAATGTTTGATATCTGTCAAAAGCACAACTTTTTGTGTTTGGGTTTAAAAAGAGGCCCATATAATTTGATACACATTAAGCTAGGACCTTTTGCAATAGAGGAAAGGTTAGTAAACAATACAATTTAAAATGTAAAGGGATGGAATGGTTAAAATACGTAATTCTTTGAAGAGCATACTACGCACATTTTTTTCTCAAGTACAAAAAAGTTCATGAACCCGTCGACTATAATATAACTGAAGACTGAATATAAGCAAAGTAATCGAATTTTAATATGTCGAAGCTTATACGCTGGCGTATTTACCATATCAAAGAGCAATATGTAGACAATATGTATGAAGTATGTTTTATTTAATAAGTATCATTATAGTTGTTCCAAGTTAATTGAGAGTCAACATACATACATATATTCGCAACCTTCTTTTGTTGTAAACTATTACACAGTCGCACAAAATTAAAAAAAAATCAAACTCCGGGTTCAAACCACTTATTCTATACGAATTTTGGTTCGCTGAATCTGAATCCGCCTTGCATAGATCTTTTGAAGGGAAAAAATTACAGCAAAACGAAATAATCTGAATGGTGGGAGATAAATTCTGACAAATTGGTTCTGACTGCAGACTGTTTCTAGATAATGATGTACTTGGCGACTATGGTCACTGTTTTTCATTTTTTTTTGCATTTTTTTCAAAATTATATTGTTTAGAAGGTTCAAAAAAAGATTTTATTTCAATAAAAAAAAATCTATTCCCGGGTTATTCTTACAAAAAGCCACATTTTACCCATTTTCTTTACTGCATCTTTTTTGTATTTTTTTTTTTCGCATTTTTATAAAATAATGTGTTGGCTGAATCAGCTTGGCTGATTTCAAACTTGCAATCCAAAAAACATATAAAATGAGCTATTGAAGTCAAAAAAATTCCGGTTTTTCCCACAAAAAAGTGACACTTTTGCGATTGCGACACTTTTTTTGTATTTTTTTCGCACTATCATGAAAAAAATATGCTTTCTATGGTTCGCAATATGCTTTCTTAATTCGAATTCGATGACCAAAAAGACATGTGAAGTGAATTTAGAATGATGCGATAATTCTGTTTGCCTTCATCATGAATTTTGCGTGCAATTTTGTCGTTTATTTTTTTCATTCTGACAGAGATAACGAGCCAACCCACCAAAACAACCCCAGAATTCGGATTCCGCGACCCAAAATATGTATAGAATAAGTGGTTTGGACCCAGGGTTTGATACTTTTTTTTTATTATTTTGTGTGCCTGTGTTATTATTCATCTTAACTACGACGCTATAATCTGTTTTCTGTGATGAAAAACGTGTTATAAGTATTTTAAAAGGTTCTAACCTATTGTCACTACAATATTTCTGCATGGAAGTTACTGTTGTGTTGGCACTCCAACTAAGTTCTCCTAAGTAATCAGAGTGGATCCCTAACAATGTATCGTTCGCAAATAACGAGATCAATGCGTCGTAAGTATGGCGTCTAATATCGTTGATAAATAAAATAATAAGGTCCCTTTGTAACCAGAACATGTGAAAACAACATAACATCTATTTAACTTCTTATTTAATTTCTGCTATTTCATAAAGTAGGAATTAAATCATACCTATTAGGTTAACGCTAAGGTTTTGTTGGTTGTCGCCCTTTGCGGTATCACGCAAGATCAAACGTTTGCTTAATCCTAGTGGAAAGCATTCCTTAGGGAGCCAGACTTCTAAAGACCTGTTGTTCTTATTGGAAGTCTATTCTGTCTGTTCGTTTGTTTTCTCAAGAAAGCAACACACCGACTCCACCAAACTTTTCTCTGAAGCAACTGAGGGTTTGTTATTCTTTTCCGTTATGGAGTTTCTAATAAGATTTGCTTTTATGGCTCTATTAAATTTGATGTGGAAAAGTTCTGTGCTATTTGGATGTTGAACTTGTTCAGTGTGTAAAATTCTTTAAATAATATGGTGCGTCAAAATTTGCATGAAAAATAGTAGAACTAAAATCTTGAAAGTTATGCGCAATTATTTTTGTAAAAATTGCTTTACTTGATATCAAAAAAATACAAATTAGAAATACGGAACGAATTTTACTTCTGCGTATTTCAAAGTAAAATTATGTATTTTTCATTTCTAACTCCGTTTTCCCTAATTAGGTTTGCGATTCGTAATAAGTATTTTCTTATAAAAATGTATTTGAACTTGAGTATGGGTTCTACTTATTAATTATTCATAACAGCTTTACATTTTGAATAGCGTGCAAATTAAAAAATAAATAAATAAGGAGGCACAAAATTAAGTTTGACTCTTTCCATTAAAATTTTACCGGGGCAGTATTTACAGAATGAATGGGAACCCTTATAACGCAATGAATTTGATGAAACATCTCAAGGACTTTAAATTGCGTGACATTCTTTTTCCTTTGAAATATTTATGATTTCAGCAGTATTTACAGCATAAATGGAAATATTTTATTACAGGAATAAAACTGAAGTAATGTCTCAAGGATTTTAAAATGTGTCGCCTCTATTGAATTTCTTATTGTTTTAACAATGACGGTTCTCAAAATTTGCCATTGCATGCTTGATAATAAAGCTATACAGGCACATGTATGTGTGTTGGAAAAAGCCAGAATTTACTAAAATGTCATTTAGTAATAACGGTTGCTAAAAAAAGTATCAGCAAATTTTAGACAATTGGAAATATGCCATTTGTATTACACGTTGCATTATTAGAAATGGGTTTAAAGAAATTTATAAATTATGAATTATAAAAATCCCCCCCGCTCGAAATAAAAAATAAAACACCGGACTTTTTACCTTTTTAATTTACAACTTATAAATTTTCTTATTAATCAAAAAAAATTTATTTACACACAATACCAAAAATTTTCTCTACTATATTAATATTAACAACCTTCCTTTATAAAAAAAACCACTTTTTAAAACAAGTAGTAAGGAATTTTTTATATTATTAAAGAAATTATTTTGTAGATAATAATTGAAATTGAAAAAAAAATACAACACTGAAAAGAATCACCGCAAAATTATATAGCTTTATAAACAATGTTTTTTGAAAGCATAAAACAAACGTTTTCTTTTTTTTTTTTTTTAATTTAAATTTGTAAATACGTGCATACATACATATGTATACTCGTATGTAAATAGGTAGTACCTTTTTGGCGGGGCTGAAATTGAATTTACCTGGCGCATTCGCCAAATATTCGCATACTTATATTTAGGTCTTTTTAGTTTTCAAATGTCTAATAAATGTCTAATAAAAATAATCTTTTTTTATCAAGAAATAGAAAGAAACTTTCACACGAAACATTCACAAGAGTAGGTCTACATTTTTTCTTGTTTTAATTATCACTAATTATTTTATTTTTTTTGTATTTCTTTTTAATTTCTTAGTTATTTAGTTTTTTATATCTTCTATTTTATAAAAAAATGAACGTCATTTAATAAATCTCTCGCCACATCAATAAACAAAACGTAATAAATACTCACCTTATTATTTCACAAAAGGTTAATATTTGGTCTACTTTTTTTGTACTTATATTTGCAACCTTTTTGCGGGTCAGTCGACCCGTCCAAGGCCAAGCTGACAGAACTGTGAATCTGTCGCACGTCACAACGTTTTCTCGTAGAAGGCGACCAAATACACGGTGTCAATTTGAAAACGAACAGCATTTAATATTGCCTAAACTAATTGGCGAAACACGTCAAAATTTGGCGAAACACTTCAATTTACATATCAAGGGGGACAACTTTTGAGGCATTTGTTGTCGTACTACTTTCAACCCCATAACCCCCAGGGCGCCTACCCCTAAAATTTTAAATGGCAACCCCTATTTCTTTTTGTCATTTTTGAGTTCCTTATGTAATTCTAGACAAGTCCCATATTTCTTTTTTTCCCATATTTCTAATTTTGATACTGTCATTGGTTTAGGCAATATTAAATGCTGTTAGTTTTCAAATTGACACCGTGCATATGCGCCAGAAGTAGTATTTTTCAATACTAAAATTCAATTTTTTTCTAGCAGATAACTCGATTAAACATATTTTGAAAGCGATCAGTGTAACTACCAGAAAAAATATTCCGTGCTAAACGAAACAGAAAATGAAACATTTTATTTCATAAAATTAGAGTGACCTGGATATTAGCACCAATTTAAGGAGCTGTCATTAACCGCGATGACTGATGCAATAGAAGCGTTTGTACTTATTACCCCTCGAACAGAAATCAACAAGGCCTAACGATGTTCCTTAATTGGAATACTTTAACCGTTAATTTATTTAGCGGTTCATAACTTTCGCTTTCCTCTTCGATGTTTACCGAGGAATAACGCAGATAGAACTACGTTTACGCAGATAGAAGAGAACGTTTGAAGTTTTAATGGGAAAGCAGTTAATTTTCTCGGTAATTAAAAGGCGATTGTTAGTCGTGTACGAGATTATAATAAGTGTACATACACACAAACCGCGTCCCTTGATCTTAACAGATGCTAAAGCTATGGATAGATGTGATTATGGTTAGCGATAATCTTACTGGATGGTGGTTTCTGTGACGTAATGTCTCGAAAATTACACCCACTTTCGAGAACATATAGTACGGGGCATGTCAACGAAAAATTTATTGTACAACACATATTTTATGAGGAGTGCATCAGTCCGTCTGTCTGCCTGGAAGCTCTCAAAATTATCGACTTCGCATAAGGGCACCATTTTTGTCTGGAAAGCCAACGGAAAGTCAAGTTTAGTTATTGACGCAGGCGTTAGGAGTCAACGTGTCGGACTACTTTCCCTCCTTCTAATTGAGGAGCTTGCTGCAAGACCGATGCAGCTCCATTTTCAACGCGTGACGAGGTTAGCTGCTTATAATGTCGATAAAAATATTAGACGTTATTTAACGCAAAATTGACGCAGCTCAACATATGTCAGTGTGTATACTCCATGCACTGAGATGTGTGGAATTTGCGTTAAATAACGCCTAATATTTTTATCGAAATTATAAACAGCTAACCTCGTCACGCGTTGGAAATGGAGCTGCATTGTTCTTGCAGCAGGGTCCTCAATTGTAAGTCACTGTGCACGATACAAACACCGCGTTGGTTTGTAAATAGTCTACTAAGGACAATAATTGTCCATATCTACTCTGTACTAAATACCCTGTATGTAAGTTGTTTTAAGATATCCAGTGTCCGCCAAAAAGTCTACGCTCAATAGGTTTTTTTATCACTTTTTTTATTATAAGAAAGAGCCAAACACATTGGTTCTGTCAAATTGGTAACCCCGCCAGTATGTCATTTGTATGGTGCAGACCTTTTGGACGACACCGTGACGCAGTGACGGCCAGTTATCAGTTTAAAAGGTTATTAAAAATATTGTACAGTATATTCCAAAAGTCGCGAAAAAGAAAACCATAATACACATTGTTATTGGCGAGTTTAGAGGAAATTTCTCGGACACGCCGACATTTCTTTATGCATTTTAGAAAAAATATTACCACAACGTTTCGAGACGTGGTGTGATCCTCAATTTTTTAAACGGAACCCTTAATTTTAGTATCAAGAAAATTATGATTTTGCCAATAATACTGATATCAGTGATGTTCGATCTATGTGGGGTGTACAAACATATTTAGAAATTACGAGGTGTGTAAATTAAGTCATGAGACAATTACAATTAAGTATTGTCTCGTTCAAAATAACTTCCTTGGAAAGCCACACAACGCTGGAGACGGTTCTTCCATTCCTCATAGCAGTGCTGGAACTCATATATTGGAATAGCCTTCAGCTGGTCGGTTACAGCTGTTTGAATGTTTTCTTTGGTTCCAAAATGATGTCTTTGATGTGACTTTTCAATCTCGCGAAGAGAAAAGAGTCACAAGAACTCCAGTCAGGCGAATAAGGAGGCTGAGGAACCACAAGAATGTTTTTACTGGATAAAAACTCGTTTACTGAAATGGCTGTGTGATAAGACGCATTGTCGTGATACAATATCCAGTTGTTCTTGTTGTTTGGTCTCACAAGCATGACCCTTTGCAAAGTTTTTCAAGAACCTCTGTAAATGTGTTGATTTACTGTTTGGCATGGAGGCACAAACTCTTTGTGGACAATTCCCTGGCTATCAAAAAAGCAAATCAGCATGCATTCTTCCTTCTGAGAATGCCTTAAACCACAGGAAAACCTGGGCTCTTGAAAAAACACTGTCTCCGTAGGCGTGTTGAAGTTTTGCATAAGTATCCGTTGCGCTGTGTCCAAGTCTGAAGAAAAATATGAAGCACACCGTTGCTCAAAATGAATATCACTCATTTTTAAAACGCACTAGAAAAAAACGGTTTAAGAAAACAGTCACAAAGAACAAACAAGTGACTCTAACAAATTCAAACTTGTACTGAAGGTGCATTACATGTTAACCTACCGCTCTTCCAAGTCCCGTCTCCGCAGTTTTGCTAGATCGGGCGCTACGTTGTCAATCTCATTATTTAATTTACACACCTCGTAAAAGCTCTATTCCTACAATGCGCTGCCTGCAAATTTTTTTATTATTAATCTTTAGCCGGTGTAATATCGAAAATTAACGCAAGTGGTGTCGGCGAAGTGAGTGGTATGTCATACTCAAATGCGTGAGACAGACAGGGCTGCATTTAAAACAACTAATTTTAACACAGTCACGTGCAGTGTCCCGGCCGCAGTTTATAAAAGCCAGACGTATCCTCTACTTGCCAAATGGCCGAAGTTAACTAGGACAAAAATAGGAGAATGTATATTTTGTTCAAAAAACTTGAGAAAAACATACGAGTTTTGAGCTGAAACTAATATGTTTTTTTTTTAATCTTAAAATTCAGGATTTGTCTCGCCCCTCCTACTATATAAATATGTATTTTTTATATTTGAACACCAAATTGACACCCAGTTCAGGTTGCAATCGAACAGAAATTTTTACTACACGCAATATAAATTGTTGACACATTTCATGTTGAAAATTCAAATTCTTTACGCACTGGAAGGTTCTCAAATTGAACACATGTTATCTATTCAAGCAATAAAAGTGAAAACAAAATCATTAATGCCGTGCTCCCACTTCACTGCGTGAATTTCTACGGTTTTTCAACGTTTCAACCGAGCTACAGCCTACGCAAGTAAAACGCAACGAAAACGAACGAATTGAGAACACCGTGCCGCTTTAATTTAGGAAACGAAACGAATGTAATTCATTGATTAAATATTGACGACGTTCTAAACGTACCTTCGCTGCCGTTCCGGGATTCGTCAGGTAGCGGTGAATTTTTAATCTGTTTGCTTTTAAAGTCGGCCTCATTACCAAAGCGTACCGAATATTTTCCCCGCCTCTCGAGTTTTAGCATCTGCATATTTAAATTATTGGAGATATGGGGATGCTGCGCCGACCGTGTTACATGCCTCATTAATAGGGTCCGGAAAAGTATGCTGTCACGCAGGGTCGGCAGTATACAACTCTATGGTATTTAAAGTATAAACCGTATTGTTTAAGAGCATATTTCTTGCCCCTGTATACCCACGCCACTGACCGTGTGTAGAAATCGCACTGGACTCCTGTCCAGCAAATCCCGTGCGGGAACACGGGACGCCTGAATACAATTTGTCCGTAAGATAGCTAGCTATTCCGATAGCGACCTGCTGGCAAGGCGGTGTAAACGGGGCGACCGCCGCATTGAAACAATTTTTTGTCGCCAGTGACTAACTCGTTCGTGTATTGTATTGACTTATTACCTGATTTTGTGATAATTTTTGCAATAATGGCACAGTCGTTACCATTTATGAATAGACTGCAACAGACTATTGAAAATTACGACGATCTTAAAATAGACGGATCACATATTTTATGTATTTCTTGCATTCGTCGGTATATACGAGTATTTCGTAATCGACGAGAGGATAAATAACATTTATATTCGAATATCCATCAAAACAATATACCTGGCAATGTTACAAAAGAGGAATCTTGATTTGATTTGTGCATTATGTTTTGCGCATGTAGCCTTTCGTGGAACGTGGTCGACAATATTAATTTTAGACGTTTTTTTTTTGCCAAATATCTATCCTATTTTCCAGAGAGCAACATACTGTAATTCATCTGAACGGTAAACTCCGATAATGCGAGTGCAGCAACGTTCCGTCGCGGGTTGCGTTTCGGATGGGTGACCGTAGCTACTCTATGAAACTTTGTCGGGCAGAGGCATCTAGTAGATGGTGCCAGAGGTGGCAATCTGAGCAATCTGCTGAACCTCTGTCAGTGGTAGGGTTAGAACCAAATGGTACATGCCAGGGTCGAACTTGAGCATGCATGCTGCAGTGAATAAATAGTGACTTACTAAGTAATATCGTTTTCTCTTACTCTTCCCGCATCTGTTGTCACACTCTTACACCTCGTCGTCCTCATATAGGAATTCACTTCTTGGGATTCCATTTCTTTTATTTTCTCGGTGTTTTAGCGACTTTACGTGCTTTTCACATTGTCCTTTTCTGTAAACATGTAAGTAACTCTTGCATGTTTACAAATTGATAAGCAAATGGGGGTGGCGTTTTAACCATCGTTATATCAATTAAGTATAACAATCAGTAATGCACAATTACAGGCGCGCGACCTTGAAAGGACTAAATCAATACGGAACCTGTTTCGCGTCGCAGTCGCCCCTGCCCCCGCCGCGCTGGCCGGGCCGCGGCCACCTGGAATACGGGATACCGATACGCGGCCGCCTGGAAGACGGTCGGTATTCGAGAATTTTGTTCTAGCCCTAGTCAGTGGGTTCGAGTCCCGCCTAATAGACTTGGCAACTCTATTAGGACATGGGTGTTACTCTGTGAGTGTATCGGGGGTTAGGTGGAAGAGCACCGAGTGGCGAACCTCGCCCCTGTAAAATCCAAGGCACAAAAAATATATTAAAGATGACATACACAATAAATTTCTGTGGCTAACAGTGGACGAAACAACAGATTTTCGCGTTAATTTTCTGAAATGAGCCACGTGGACAGCTCCTCCGCGTCACTGTGTAAGTACCCATTGCGATAATGGAACTCATACCGCATGCGTAGCGCGGACATCCGCATAAGTGTGTAACGGCACTTAGTGAGAGAAACAACTGTGCGTAATTTGTGAAAATAATGTGCTTGGTGTGACGTCCTCTGTCCATGTGAATAATTTTGAATCATTAACTTCAGTAGATGTGGGACGGTCATTTTCCCCCCTACCATATATACAGGCCAAATCGCTCACGTTTAACGAGAAAGAATGCAGAAAGACTATTGGTCGTGGCAACGTACGCTCAAGTAATGAGGACAGTCGTCTTTCTGAATGGCACAAGCAATAGGTATCACGGATTACGAGTCCGACCCTGCGTTACAGCACACTTTCCGAAACCTACTCATTAACTTATCTGGTAGGAACAAAACGAGTCGCGTCCAAAGGAGAGTATTAAGAATGTTTTTGGCGGACTGGAATTTTTGGGCCTGTGGCCTAATTCTGGCATGGCGGAATAGTATGTACCCTAGGTATACCAAAAGTAACACTTTTTTTTTCGTGAAGCCCACGGAAATATGAAAAACCCGCCATCATATCCATATTCTACGGTATTTCCACGATAGCAAGTGGTAGACTGTACCCCGTCATTTAAAACAGTAGCTAGCCTTTCATTAAAACAAGGCCTCTATGTTCCTATGTTTTTTATTGTAACGAAACATAAAAAAAATCAAAAAAATTGGCCGAGTATAAAAAAACGTATTTCTATAATTAATCTTAAATTATAACTTAAAACTTCTCTAATCTATGGTTTATAACCTCACTGTATTGTCAAGGCTGTCACTTTTTGTGATGGGTACTTTTACCGGTTTATAAAAAACAGAAATAAAAAACTTCATATCAAAAAGAAACTATATTTCAGAAAAAATAAGGATATTTAAAGAAAATTACGACCGCCCGTATTTATACACATTTGAGCTCTTATATTAACTGAGTCAATAACGTGCAGGCTGCAGTCTCCATGGTGTCCCATTAATTAACTTGTTAGCTCAGATGGGTAATTGATGTTCTTGGATTGTCCGTTATACCACTTGCCTAACCATTTCAACGTTTTCTTCTGTCCTTACTTTGGATCTGCCACTCCCTTGTTTGCGATTGACGCTTCCAGTTTGCTGGTACAAATGTAGAAAATATATTACTGACCGGCTAAAAGGGTCGAAATGAATAACTGCGTCTGGACAAACTTCTTTGAAGTCCTCGTAGCTCTCATCGAACATATCTAGTTTCCTATCAAAATGATTCAAAAGTTTTTTTTAAAGGCTCATTACAACTGATCAACTAATAAACAACTGATTAATTAATAAAACGTTTTCATTACCTTCAATTACCTTATGACGTTTTTATTAAACATTATTATTGATTAGACATTACGCCCGTAACTCCGCACTGGACGCCATTGTTCTTTGCCTGACTGAAGACTGAATTTTAGCCTAATTAATCTTTATTGCTTGTAGTAATTTTTTCATTACGTCAGCAACGCCAGACTCTTGAACTCGGGAAATATATTTTATGCACATTCTTCGCATGTTTTATTCCAAAATTAAATTTCCTAACATAAACTTCCTAACAAGCGCTTCTCGGAAATTGAACGATCTCAGATATTCATGTGCCGTTCAGGCATGCTTCCAGAACTTCGGCCGTAAACTCTCGTAATAGTTAATTACAAACTTTCCCAGTAAAAGAGTTAATAATAGAATCTTGAAATTATGTGCATATAAAAAAATACTATTTGAAAAGACGAACGATAGGTACCTACAATTCATTAACTATTTAGTAAAATATTGGAATCAAAAAATAATTTAACCGCGCTTTTATTTTCCCTTAAATTGACTGATAAGATCTAATGACAAATTTAATAAACAATTGGGCAAAATTAAATTCTTCGCATGTTACATTATTTTTGAGCTACAATGTATACAGGGTGGGGAAAAAGTATGGAAACACCCAGAAATTCCGCGAAATTGGTTACAAAATGAAAAATCAGGGTAGTATGGTAACGGTAAAGTACTATGGTAACTTTCAACGAGGAGTCCAGTGGTGACCTTGGATTTGACCTTGAACCTCAATATCAAGGTCATTTGAACGTCAACTTTGTTTTTTTTTTCAATGGCAACCCACATTTTTGACGCCACAATCGAAAAGAGCGGGAAATTTCACGTTCATATGCGTATTCAGATTTGAGTTCAAGGTGACCTCTATGGGTTGGACAATGGTCAAACTAAAGTAGCATAGGATATCAAGTAAATTAATTTACCGTAGAAAAAAAATTAAAGCCATATTCTTCCTTTCAGCATTACCCAGAAACGACGACATGGACGTAGAAGGATTTTGTTCCCTTCGGGGTGCCTTTTTTCAAGTGAGTTCCCCTTGTCTCTCACTGACCTCTGTCCGACCCATAGAGGTCACCTTGAACTCAGACATGAATACATATCTGAACGTGAAATTTCCCGCTCTTTTCGATTGTGGCATCAAAAATGTGGGTTGCCACTACAAAAACAAAGTTGACCTTCAAATGACCTTGATATTGAGGTTCAAGGTCAAATCCAAGGGCACCATTGGACTCCTCGTTGAAAGTTACCATTGGGTAGGGCCTTGATTTTTTGTTTCGTAACAAATGGGATTCGCGGAATCCTAGGTGTTTCCATACTTTTTCCCCACAGTGTATATTCCTCCGTTATTTGATTTGCTTTACCAGCAATATCCACTATGCATTTGAATGTTTCAATTAATGAGGCAATTAGAGTTATCTTTTGAATAAAGTCTTAACACATATCGATTTTGATTTTGAAAATTTACGCAGAAAATCGTTTTTTTTTCAGTATCCTCTGAAAATTTTCAAAAAATGAGCTCGAAAACAAAACACAACCTGGAAACGGTATTCAAAATTCAAACAAAACAAAAAAATATCGAATTTATTCAGGACTTTACGAACTCGATACAGAATACCATTTAACTAATGCCTGGAATATCAGATTCGCATTTCATTTCCAGTGGCGTCCACCAGCTCGTCCACCATCTATCGTGAACAACCGCTCGGCCTCGGATCATGGGGAGGATTCTTACCTGTTGCGCCCGCAGGTAGTTTTAGTCGTTCCGCTCGAATATACATATGTATGTACGTGTTCGCCGGTGATATATGTATTTTATCTTAAATATAACACAGGGCCACAAAATAAAATCGAAATGTAACTTCTCTCGGCCCAGTTAACTTTCATGTTATTGGGGTCATAGCTCACGAAGTCGGTATCCATATGACCCCAGCACGTTTGGACCAAGGTTAAATGACCAAGGCCAAATTCCGTTATTCAAATTATATATTTTTTTTCGATCCCTGATTCTGAAAGAACGGGAAATTTTACATCCGGATAAGCTTTGACCCGTTGGTCGAAGTGACCTCTGGAGGTCAAATCTTCGACCAACGGTTCAAAGCGTATCCGGACGTAAAATGTTCCGCTCTTTCAGAATCCAGGGTCAAAAAAATTATATCACTTTGAAAAACGTATTTTGACCTTCATTTGACCCTTGATCCGGACGTGCTGAGGCGATGTGGACACCGTATTCGTGATCAGCGACACCATAAACATGGCGGTCAACCGGTCCGAGATTTGATGTCTCGTTTTAAAGTCGAGATTCCAGCCGGGAGATTCAAATGAGGATTGGACCTTCAGATGACATTTCGACTAACTTCCAGATGCCCTTTCGACTAACAGTTCGAAGAGTACTCGGACGTAGAATTTTCTACTCTTTCAGAACTGGAGAGTCAAAAAAGTTATATCACTTGAAAAACGCATTTTGACATTCATTTGACTTTGAGTCAGACGTGCTGGGGTGATTCCGTGAACACCGGATTCGTGATACATAATTCGACCCCACAAACATATACATACATATATACAGTAAGCGGCACCCTAATGCGTACATAACCGAATGAAGGGCAATTGATAATTTAACTTCTTTGTTCAGAAGATGTAAACATGAGGTGAGAACCAATCGCAATCCAATCGCTAGCGCAGGCGTATGAAAGGCATCCGGTTTGTCCGTAGGGCTGTTTGAGTTAAAATTTGAAATACCATTTTATATTTTATTCTGGTCTAGTGCCTGATTAGAAAAGTGCGTGTCATCAATCAATATTGTCATTTGCCAATGATTTTACGTATGTGTGTAAGCTAAAACACATACGCCAGCACATCTGCTTCGAACAACTATTCGCATACTAATACAAAATATAAATTAACCAAACGACAAGTACGACAACAAACGACTAGCGTCTAGCCGGTACCAGGTCACGGGTGATCCTGGCCAATGAGAAATACCTCTGTAACGCGGTGAAGGCGGCAAACTTGAAGTCAGTAAGTCACAAAATTTTGATATGAAAGGTTTAAAACAATCACCTTACTAACTTAGCTTTAGTATTTTTTGATATTAAAATACAGACAAAAATTGTCTTATTATTTAATGAAAATTGATTACAGGATTACAGTTTTATTTTATTTCTCAGCATTAAAATTGTCTAGGAGCATGCGCGTTTTTCTTTTTTGGTTTGATTGGTCGGATCGCCCGTGACCTGATGCTGGCTAGACGCTAGTAGTAAATTCGCCTAACTATGACATAAAAATGTATTATTTAATATGTATTTAATAAAATAATATTTAATAATGTACGCATTAGGCTGCCGCTTACTGTATAGTCATGTATAAGTTGAATAACGGAATTTGACCTTCATTTGACCTCGATCCAGACGTGCTGGGGTCATATGGGTACCGTACTCGTGATCTACGACCCTAAAAATATGAAGGTCAACTGGGCTGATAGAAGTTACATCACGATTTCATTTTGTGGCCCTGTGTAGTATTAATTTAATATAGGCGCTCGCCTACGGCAGTGAATTAAAACGTGTTACTCTACTAACGACGTCTCTAGCGCAAGTTAACATTGCGCTTCGTTTATTCCGCAGTTTCCGTTAAGAGCGCCTCTGGCTCAGAAACCTCTGAACGAACTAACAAATTCAATTTGGAGCAAAAGCATGCATTACTCTCTTGCAAACCGTGACGGTCTTGAAAGCGCACTCTAGAATTTACATAGGGCATTGCATCCTCCAGTTGGCAAATAAAAGAGGAGAGATGTTCGTGCGGCTAGACTAGAGCCTTACTTCCGAGTTTGATGATTTTCCGCGCATTGTAGTCGACTACGGCGAACAAGTTGTTTGTACGGATTTACTCTGACCAAATAGGACCCGCATCAGGAAAATCGGTGCCTTTAGGTAAGATAACCTTCAAAACTCCTACGCAGAAAAAAGTATTTTTTGAAATTGATAGTCACCGTTTCTTTGGGTTTTATTTCATCGAATTAAAAAACATCTAGAAACATACAAATTGGGTGGAAATTCCTTGGAGCGCTGAAGTAAAATACCATACGAAAAACACTAATCACCTTGGGAAGGTGCAGGAGCAAGTGTGGCGTACAAACGCTTGCATGCATGTGCGTCACATGTCGTGAGAACCACAGCCACAGCCGCAGCCGCGGAAGAAGTTCTACTAGATTTACCACCATTACATATACTCGTATTCATACCAGGGGAAGCTCGAGCAGTGACGCATAGGCACTGCATGATTGGGCACTGATCCAAGGTCCAATGACAATAAGGCAGGAGCACGGAATAGAACATCAGAAAGTGTATACCGAATTGAAGGCAGACACCATTTTAGGAATGCCCACAGACAATATGGTTCCGAAGTGTAACTTTTAAAGAAACTCGAGTGGAAACACCAGATCACAAGGACTGAGACAATGAAGTCTCAAAGCCAAACACCGAGAAACTGGTATACAGACGGTTTCTAGACATACACAGATAAGCCTAATACAAATATCTCGGAAGTCTAGGAAAATATGCAACAGTGTACCAGGCTGAAATGGTCGCAATTCATTACTGTGCTATGGAAATAATAAAGCAGGGAGCTGAAAAACAGTCAAAATGAGATTTTTTCCGATAGCCAAGCACCGCTGAAAGCAATCAGTTCCTTGTAATTTACATCAAAATTAGTATTAGTCTCAAAATAACTAGAAAACAAAATATATATTTTGGTTTGGGTACCAGGACACAAAGGTCAAAAAGGAAACGCTCTAATTGGACCAGAACCTTTTTGTGGCGTGGCAAAACCATGCATAAAAAGTCAGTTCGTAAATGGATAAATTACAAGTCACTAGAATTGTGCACAAACGTTCCAGGACAAAGACAGACGAAATAGTTCATAAAGGAACGATCACTCAAATTCACAGAAGACTTATTGAACATTGCCGACTAAATAGACACATGAGCCTAACTGGTCTGGAAGAGGAGACAACATGTAGAGTTTGCCTGGAAGAAGAGTTCGCGTACTATGTCACTGTCAAGGACTAACAAGACTAAAGTTTCAAATTCTAGGGAAGAAAAAGACAAAAGTTAATAGTTATACAGAAGAGTCCATTTTGAGGCTGTAGAGTCTAGTAAAAAACACCAAACTGGATAAGATGCTCTAAAATCAGTGATCAACAGATCACGGTGGCTAATATAACTCCAGCTTCCAATGATTTAATCTACTCTAATAAAAATAATTTGTTCAGTCTTTTTTCAATCATTAAAGTGAAAAAAACTAGACGTTTTTTGTTGTGAAAAACGTCCAGTTTTTTGTTTCTACGTCAAAGGTTCCAATACTCACTCCAGGATCAATAACTAAAGTATTAATCGATTAAACTGAATACGCTCAAGGAAATATTTCCTAATGTAGAAAATATAATTTTAATAGGAGTAATTTGTTCACGTTATTTTATACCACCCAATAAGGGAGCGCGATACGTCGTCGCTGACGCATGCGTTTGTCGTTAGTCTGCTACGTTCGCGTCAGCTTCAGTTATATTTTATTGTGCTTTTTTTTACTGATTTTCAGTTGAAAACATATATACAGATATTAATTAATTACTCTTTTTCTCCAATTAATTTTTACTCCAATTAAAGAAATGGTTCCTTAGTTGAAATTAATTGTTCTTTGGTATAAAGAAACATTATTTTTCTTTGATATTGATTACACGATTTGAAGTAATTAGCAAGGTTATAAAAAAGGTTTACTATTAGAAAAAAAAAACTGAATTTTAATAAATACAATAATTCAGAATGAACATAAAGCATTGGACTGTTTTTAAATTTTCAAATATCTTTTGCAATTTTTTTTTAACAGAACATAGCCTAAGTACATAGTTAAGCCTAAGAACATAGCCTTGACATGATAACTGGTGTGGTATATTTTTAGGCTTATCGAGATGAGAAATATTTCTTAACAAAACTTGGGAAATTTAAAAATAGTCCAATATTGTTCTACAGACTTTATTTCAAGAATTATTTTATTATTTTGGTCATACAAAAATGCACTTCATGAACTCAACTAAAATGAAAATTTTGCAAAATAATTGCCTGCAGAGAGAAACGTCAGTCAGAAAAAAATGTTTAATAAGAGAATCCACTATAATGCAGATTTTTACTGCACACTGTATATTCTAAAATTCCATTAATACGATAAATTGATAAATGTGTGAATTTTGAAGTATAAGTATACCTTATTAAGTAATTATTCTTTGAAATTATGCCCGTTAGCAAGCTGCTTGGTAGCCGATTTGCGAATATTCTAAATTGTGAAATAACTTGTTATCCAATACGTTTTGTCGCTATTAGATAGATACATATATGTAATTGCTGACGACAGTGATGATATGTTTTGAAATTTTACGAACATGAGCTGTCTGTCCAATTATGTTCTCAAATCCTTCTCCTACCAAATTAATTCTCAATTAATTTTTCTTAATAGGAACCCCATAAGGTATCCGAAACGGCAGGATAAATTAATTAATGGAAAATTGTTTGATTAAAATTTTAAATTAACTTCCTATCGGAACTGGAAGTGAACAAAAAGCTGCTAAAAATGTATGTTTTATTTGTTTTAATATTTCTGCATGTACAGGGTGTCCCATTAATAAAGGGACACAGAAAACTGCAGATTTTTTGAGTAAAAACATTGAGATTTAACCAAATCAAGATCAAGGCGTTATGCTATGGCTAAAGGGTTCGATGCCAGCCCTGTGAAGTTGGCACCCTTGAATTGAAAAATAAAGACTTTCGTTATCTATATCGTTTGCCCATCGTATGCCCATGTTTGCCCAGTAGACAATTTTTTTTGCGCACCAACTGAAAATGTAAAAATCAAAAAATAAAAAAAAAAACGAAAAACAAACATTAAAAAAAAAACGTGGTTTCACTACACCATTCGTTTGCCCAGGGTTTGCCCAGTGAATAGTTTTATTTGCCCATCTTTCAAAAAAAAAACGAAAAAATAAAAAAAATCCATCATTGAAAAAATTAGAAAAAACGTATTTCCTTGGGACCATTCCTTTGCCCAGGGTTTGCCCACGTATGCCTAGAGTAGTTTTATTTGCCCACCTTTCAAAAAAAAAAATCGAAAAAAAAAAATTTCCATCAATGAAAAAATGAGAAGAAGCGTATTTCCTTGAGACGATTCGTTTGCCCAGGATTAGCCAACGTATGCCCAAGTGTTACATTCGCATTCCCAATTTTAAATTAACCATAAAATAAGATTCCTCCCCAGAACGGCGACAGAAAAAAGTCTCGTTCACCAAGGGAATTCAAGCTGAAAAGACAAAATTCTGGTCTGGCAAACGAAAATGAGACTGGGCAAACGAAAATAAACGCTGGGCAAACCAAATTCAGGTTGAACGAACGAAATTGAGGGTGGGCCAACGAAGTTCATGCTAAACAAACAGAAATTCAGGCTGGGCAAACGAAATTTAGGACGGGCAAACAAAAATAAAGGTTGGGCAAATGAAATTTAGGGTGGGCAAACGAAAGTAAGGGCTGGGCAAACGAAATTTAGGGTGGGCAATCGAAAATAAGGGCTGGGCTAACGAAATTCAGGGTGGGCAAACGAAATTTAGGGTGGGCAAACAAAAATAAGGGCTTTTCGTTTGCACACTCTAAATTTCGTTTGCCCAGCCCTTATTTTTGTTTACCCACCCTAAATTTCGTTTGCCCAGCGTTTATTTTCATTTGCCCAGTCTCATTTTCGTTTGCCAGACCAGAATTTTGGCTGTCCAGCTTGAATTCCCTTAGTTAACGAGACTTTTTTCTGTCGCCGTTCTGCGGAGGAATCTTACGAGTATTTTCCCATTTTATGGTTAATTAAAATTGGGAAAGCGAATGTAACACTTGGGCATACGTTGGCTAATCCTGGGCAAACGAATCGTCTCAAGAAAATACTTCTCTATTTTTTCATTGATGGAATTTTTTTTTATTTTTCGATTTTTTTTTTTTTGAAAGGTGGGCAAATAAAACTACTCTAGGCATACGTGGGCAAACCCTGGGCAAACGAGTGGTGTAACGAAACCACCTTCTTTTTAATGTTTGTTTTTCGGGTTTTTTTTTAATTTGACGTTTTTAGTTGGTGGGCAAAAAAATTGTCTACTGGGCAAACTGTACTGGTACGATGGGCAAACGATACAGATAACGAAAGTCTTTATTTTCCAATTCGGGGATGCCAACTTCACAGGGCTTTCGATGCCCACACCTCAAAAATCAAACCCATGTCGAAATTTGGTTTTACAAGATTATAGCCACAATTCAAGGCCCTACAGGATGGACTGAGAAGGACGCTGGCGGGAAAATTTCTTATCATGATACACATTAAAACCTCTCCAACAAGTCGTAAGCGTTTGGTCACTATCCCATCACTTGTCACGCGTACAGAGCATCTCTCGTGAATTTCGCGATTGTCGATTCACACAGGTACAAAGGAACGTTACGCCTACCCAACGAGCCCTCTTTCATGAATTTTCACCCACTCAAACATTTTTTGAAAGGGGTCAAAACAGAGACTGCAGAAGCGTACATCACCAGGAATTCTGTATGAACTCTTAAGTTTCACCCATGCTTCTTAAATCAGATTTATCATTACGCAAAAATCTATTACAGGAAAATACATTTTTTTAAGAGTGCCAACGTAACATCGAACTAGGAAAGAGAAAGTGCGAAAGAAACCTATTTCGTGCTTAACAAGAACAATATTGGATCAATCCTGCTAACGATGCAATCTTCAGCGTTCCAGAGATGCGCGGTGATTTATTGTCGATCAGGCGATGGAACAAGTGAACGACGTCGATCAATGGCTACCACCATTGCCTATTAATTACGCTGCGTCTACAATTGATACGTATCCGATAATGTACTTACTGAACCGAACGGGTGTTTTGCCCTGGGGCACATTTAATAGGAAACAATGCCCATTTTGCCTTTGGAGCTCACCAGATTTTCTATACTGCTATTATTCAAGCTTGAATGGTTATCGGGCGAATAGTCATAGTCAGGGGCTGTTCACTCTTATGAGCCTACCTGAAATGTGATATTTAGTATGAGACCAACTCTATAGATGGCGCAACCAGCTTGGTTAGTTATGTATAGTTGGTACTCTTAAAAAAAAGAAATTGGTAGTCCGGAAGAGCTAGTTCAGTCCATGCGCCCAAATGTTTAACATTTATAATTTGCGTTATGTTCTGTCAATATTTGTCTGGGCGTATCGATTGAACTGGTTCTAAGTAAAACCAAAACAAACCTATTGTTACAGGTGGTCGTATATTCTGTGTATTGTTTTAGGTTATAAGTTCTGTAGTTTTGTGTTTAATTTGTTTCCATATGTTAATTTATTTTGTGTTTTATTTATTTATTGGGTATTATATATTCTTATTTGAGACTGAAATTAGTTGAGTTAATATTACATTAAAAGGAGAACTAGAACTGGTACCGGATGTGTGTTATAAATGAAACTTCATGTAAAGAAAGCTATGCCTTTACTTTTTTTTTTTTTAGTTTATATAAATAGCTAGTTTCAAATAATTTATACTTAAATGTGATTGTGTCTTGTGTATAAATGTGATTGTGAATGCGTATAAATATGGTTGTGAATAAAGGAATCTTACATCTAAAACAATTGATTTTGGTATTTAATGGTTTCAATATCTCAAATATCCTCACTTTTCATCACAGCATATCTTTAAAATTTATTTTTTAGACATGATTTCTTTAGGAACGGTTTCAAATACAGTTTGTGGACTTTTTTAAGTGTTGCCTTATGGACGACACGTATATAATTATATATGACAAGAATAGCATAATCATATTTAGTATAATGATAAAAGCTAGATAAGGATAAAAAAACTTTATGTAACCAAGTATGATTATGCTATTCTTATATACATTCGTTTTGTCCATAATGGAACTCTTAAGAGACCGTAAACTGTATTTTATTTGAATTTGAGTATAGCGCCATCCGCCATATTAGTTAAAATTAGTTTGAGACCAATTCAAGAGATGGCGCTGTACGGTTTAATTTAATTGTATTAGAGAGTTCCATCTATCTCTTCTTTTATCTATGGTCATAGTCATCTAAGAAAGTCTTTTTAAACGGCATATAACTGAATACAGATTATAGTGAAGCTATTGAGGCAAGCCACTGTTATAACTTATAAAACATTGCGATGACGACGACCGACTTGCGTTTTGAGATTTTCAAAATTTTTCGAGGAAAATTTTGAAATCTGACCTTGGATTCTGAACGAGCAGATCTTTTTACATAAGAAAACATTGACCTGCTATTGAATTTCAAACATTTTCAGTATTTCCTAATCAAAAAAAACTAATCAATTGTTTGATGTACACGCGATCCTTAATAGGTTTTCAATTATAGAGAAATTCATAAACTTAAGAATCTCAAAATGCGATATCGCAGCGAAAAAAAAAGATATTTGAGTAAACTCGACGTCATTTAAAAGGGAAATGCATGTACTTTAAGATGTTGTTCATAGTTTTTTGAGAAAAAAAAATTGCGATGCTACATAGCCTCAAATATAGCCCAACTCGATTTTTTGCACTTTTAGGTTAGGATATCTCGAAAACCAGAGCCAATTGAGAGATTTGGACCTCGGATTCGGATTCAGCGGACTCGGATTCGGACTCATCAAAAACCTTTGGAAAAATATATTCTGGTTTCTGGGTTAAAATCTTGTCGGCCTGTGTTATCTTATCAGGTAACATGTGTTAGTAGTATTAGCACTTTGTTTATTTGTATGAGTTCTGGAAATATTTTTAAATAGTTTACTACATTGTTGACATTGTCGACATTGTTTACATTCTCGACTATATACATATACTATCCTTGAATAATATGGTGTTGCTGTAGCACCATCCTGTTGAAACCATACCAAATCACTAAATTCGTTCTTTTTAACTTAAACGTACCATTATTTAACGAGTTAATAGCAAAGTATTTTTTTCTTATTTAAAAGCGTTACCTCGACAAAAAAGCGTAGTAGGGTAGTATTTCATTATCAAGCTTTAGGCAAAACAAAACCTTTAATGGATCTCAATTCAATTTTGCAGTAATTCATTTTTTTTTTATTTTACAAAATTTTCAGGTCTCGTGGTTGAAACAATATTTTCAAAAATTTAAAAACCCGAATTTTTCAACCATTTTTAACCTTTTTCGAGGTTTTATATTTTTTTAGTACTTTTAATATTTTCCAGGTTTTCAAAAAAACATCCATGGCGTTTTTCAAATACAGAGTGGGGCAGAGGAACTTGCTTATTTAGAAAATCAATTAAAAAAAGGGTGCAGATTATTCAATTATTTGAACAACATCAAGTACAACATTTAAATTTTATGTTTATTCAATTTTTTAAATATGACCAAATGATGAAAGAAATAAAGAAAGCCAAATGACGTATATTTTTTTCAATACACTGCTTTAATCGAATTAGGAAGTTTCGTTCAACTCTTTCCAGCATATCGGCGTGTATGTTGGCGACAGCTTGACGAATATTGTTCGCAGGTGAGCCAGGATCCAAGGATGATCGTTGTTAGTAAGTGATTTTAGATAGCCTCATAAAAAATAGTCGCGGGGGGCCAAATCAGGGGCGCAATACTGAAATGGAAACGCGCGCTCCACCTTCGTCCAGTCCGTGATGCTAACTAAACTAGTGGTGGGATAATTTGAATTAAAAATTATTCATTATCCGATTATAGAAATAATCGCAAAGATCCGATTATGATGTTGATAATTCGAATTATCAGAAATCAAATTGCAAATACAGAAGATTTTCATATATATTTTTAAAGTATTTTCATATCTCTTTTTTTTACTACCAGGAGTACCAGGTTTTACTAATTCAAAGTATGTCTTAAAGGCACAATAAAAAAATCAGCATTACCGCCATTTTTTCCAAGAAAGAAAAATAACTCTCTTGAAACAATCTGTTGAATGATTCAAGACGAATCCGCAACCCGTCTGACAATTCGAACGCAACTCAGAGCCGTAATTCAGAATGCGGAAGTGGGGAAACCGATTTTGGATTCCACATATGTTCTGCTGGTCAACGAATTATTTTGAATTCGAATTATAATACGATTGTTGAAATCACTCATAACCTGACAATTCGATTTTTTAAAACATCCATTTATGTGCATCACTAAATTAAATCATCACTAAATAAAACCAGTGGCGGCTCGTGGGTGTGTTACATGGGTGGGCACAGGGTGTGTCAGGAGGATTACTCATTAGTTACTAATCGCGCCGCAGGCGAAAATTTTTAAAATTTTCAAGGTCATGCGTTTTATTGACACTTCAGAATTTCAATGAAAAATTCTTTTATACAAAAATATAGACTTTCACAAGAATAATTTTTGCGTTTTGGTAGCTTTTTGAAATAATATTTAGTCATGAAAATTGAGGGCTTAAATATATTAAAATAATGGGTGGCAACATGTGAACAAAATTTGATATAGGTATCTTACCGTTATTTGTAGAGGAAATCAGCTCGCCTGTCCTTATTGTTCACAAAAATGGTAATCGCCTTTTCATTAAAGTCCCGGATTTGTTTCACAAAATTTAATACAATTAATTATTTGGTTTAAAATATGTCTTAAAATATTTTTATCCACATTTTCATTGTGAAGTCTTATATTTTCACGATAAGCACTATCAAGCTGTTGCCTTATGTCTACCTTTCCCAACACACTAAAATCTAAGATGTTATGTAAATGTTTTTCATTGTACTAGCATGTTTCTTAGCTCGTTCATTTAAATGTTTTAAATCACTCACCCCTTCTTGAGTCCATGCACTTTGGTTGCCACCCATCACTAAACAAATAAAACAAAACAGTTTGTTTTTTTTAGGACACATAGCCACTTAAATCTGTCGTAGACACTACTATTAAAATTTCGTGAATAATTTCGCGATTTTCCTATGTCTGTTTTGGAAATAATCAAATGGGGTATCGGCCTTCCTAACCGTTTAATTTCCGTTCGGATCTCGTATGTAATATCTTTATTAGTCAATAAAAAGTCCACCGAATTCATTTTGAAACGTTTCACAATCAAAAACAGTAAAAACACACTTCTCAGCGAAGAAAATAAACAATCACTAAAAAAGGTCACTCAACAAGTGTGACCCGTTCAGCTGATTTTCGACCGATTTAACGACGTTTTGTCTGCAATGGTCGCCAAACTTTACCAGTCACCGAAAAAGCCCGATTAAAAACGTGGGCTGGGAAACTGTGTGCCCTCGCCCACGCGCGCGAAATGCGATGAATTCAGGCTACGGTGGCTCGGTGCTCGATCGATAGTCTGTCATATATATGTGATAAAAATCATTATTTGTGGTATAAAAGGAATAATAATTAGAATATGAATAGTTTGTCGTATACAATTAATTGATATTATTGTAACAGTCATTTATAGTAAATTAACACAAAAGAAATATTTTCTATTGAAATTTGGGCTGGGCACGAGCCCCTGTGCCCTTTATCACCAGCCGCCACTGAATAAAGTCCGCCTTCATCGCTTCAGGTCGCCAAATTCAAATAAGCCAGTTTTCTCTGCCACACCCTGTAGTTTCAGAATATGATAATAATGTAAAAATATGATAATAATTCCCATGCTTTACTTTCAAAATACGAAACTTTAGAATTTAATAAGCCAAATCCGTACATGCAACAGCGAACGTTGCATGTGATTTGTTGATGGGATCAATACAGAAAGGATGCAACTAACGGCTTAATCTCCCCCCTGCTGTTCGACCCTAAACAATTCCTAAATCAAACTGGCCATATATCAGGGCGAAAACCGAGAATCCCAGAAGGACCGTGGCGCGAATACATCATTTAATTCGACGTTCTGTTTCGGTTTTCCGCTTTTGTGAGCGAGAGAAGGAAAACTAATCCCCTTTATGAAGATATGTGCGCGTTGCCGTACACAGAATTTAAATGGGAAGGGTATTTTTGTCGTAAAGTTGCGATACAAACAGACTTAAGTTTCTGTCTGAAGTGGAAAAGTCCAATTACCGGAATTGTTTGGGTTAAATTCTGATTTAATAGGCGGATACAAAATAAGCGTTGAACTTTCGAAAGTTTCGCGACGTAAATTGCTTACTCGCCGCCTTTCCGTTGTCCTTTTGCATCAGAAATGCTGAAGAGCTTCGGGTTGTTATGGGTTTCCGTCTTATTGGATTATAGGGTTTAAATGATTAGTTGATAAGTTGTACGGTTTGAAACTTTATGCGATTCATATTTTCAAGGAAATATGAAATATCTATACCTTGATGTTACTAGAAATAATATTTTTTTTTTATTTCGAAAAAAAGCCGTTCAGTTGTTTCAATTTTGCGCAATAAAGAAGACTGGAATGTGGTCTACTCATAAATCATTTTATAAGTAATTAGTAAGTAAAGCAGTAAGATTCATTTCTATCGCAGAAAATTTTTCTAAAAAAATCTAAAATATTTATAATGCTGAAAATTTTTCAAAATTCTGAATATGAAATTACAACTTTTAAATTAAATCTAATAATGCAATAGATACGTTAAAAATCCTGGAGTTTTTTTCAAGATTATGAAGAATTTTAAAAATCGTTATTATCTTGGGAAATTCTGAAATTTACTGAAAATGCTGTATGGTCTGGACACTTTTTGAAATTCTGCTATTCTAAGGTCTGAGAGTATTTGGTATTCATGAAAATATTCAATATTCAACCATCAGGACCTATAAATTCTGGAAAATTTTTAATAACAAATTCAGATTTTAAGAATAAAGGGTTTCTCATCTTTTCTAAAGGTTTTTTTTTTGGTTTGGTTGGATTAGGTCCAGGAGTAAATAACAACTATTCGATTTTTGCCAACGTTTCGGATCTTTATTTCTCCTTCATCAGGGCTCACTACAATTTTATACAGAAGTAGATATAATATATAGATTTTGAAAAATTACATATTACTACAGAAAAGCAATTGTAACTTTTACTTGCTTACGACTATGCGTACGACAGGTTAGATTCTCTCAAAAAACCTTCATTACTATAGTAATTTTTAATGTGTATTGTCCTGTTAATAGTGTTTTGTCTTTATCTTTATACATTTACTATATATGTATGAATGTATGACAGTGCCGCCAATGTTTGTAACGTACCACCTTACATGACAACAATAACAACATTGATGTAAGTAAAAGTTACAATTGCTTTTCTGTAGTAATATGTAATTTTTCAAAATCTATATATTATATCTACTTCTGTATAAAATTGTAGTGAGCCCTGATGAAGGAGAAATAAAGCTCCGAAACGTTGGCAAAAATCGAATAGTTGTTATTTACTCCTGGACCTAATCCAACCAAACCAAAAAAAAAAAACTAATAGAGAAGAAGGTCGCTAAATTCCCCACAGTTTTTTTTTTTAGTTATTTAAAAATGTAATATGTGAGATTATGTAACCTCTTTATTTCCTCTTTAAAAAAATAATGGAGCTACAGGGTATTCGTATACCTATGTGCGTCAACTAACTTCTAAATCTTAAATAAAATAGATATATATCTTCTAATTTGGAAAGTTCACACTTTTAAGTCGAAAACCTATACAGGGGCCGGAAATGTGTGCAGTAACGCAGGGTCGGCAGTATACAACTCTATGATAATTAAAGTATAAATCGTATTTTTAAGCGCCTTGTAAATAATATACGCGTGTATTTCTGGCCCGTGCATTCGTACGCCACTGACCGTACCTGGTCACGCGCTGAGACTTTGTGTGCACCGTAGTACGCCGGACCCGTTGCGAGAGCTCTGGATAGTTAAACACTGTGTTTCCGTGCGGAAACACAGGACGCCTTATTACAATTTCTCCATAAGATTCCGATTTTGACAGGCAAACAATTTTTTGTCGCGAATGACTAACTGGTAAGTTCGTGTACTCTATATACATTTTATCAGATTTGTGCATAATATTTTGTGCATGTAGACTTTCGTGGAACGTGATCGACAATATTTACTTTAGACGTTTTTTTGCCAAATATGTATCCAATTTTCCATTGCCTACTAGTGATAGGTTGCGTAAAATATAATTACAGAAGACATACCAATCTGTCGTGGGAAATATTTATGTGGCTGACAGTGGACGACAACGCTTTTTGCGGTAATAAGGTAGTTAATGTTCTAATACGAATTTTAGGTGTTTCAGATATTTCTCCCCCAATATTGAGAGCTAGCAAACGGGTTTTGCAAACATTGGCTAAAATAATAGAAATAGTACACGCGCATTGTCCTCTGTAGGTGTAAAAAATAATAATGTACCCGGTAAGTATTATAAACGTTAACCCCCTTTTATTTTTGTTATTTCTGGCCGATTTGGTTCTTTCAAAACGTGGATTCGAACGATTTTTAACGTAGTTTCCGAATCTGTTAATGGTTTTTGAAATTTATGAAAAATATACTAGGTGTGACAAAAAATATGATTTTTTTAACGAACACCCTGTATATTCGTACATATTTCAATTTATGGTTCTTTTCTGAATACAAATACATATATATATAATTATAGCACATTTGGATAAGGATTTTCTGAGTTATGACGAAATATGTAAAATAACAAATCTAAACCGTATTACCCTATTGTACGAAGTAGCCTACGGAAACAAAATTTTAATTTTGTATAAACGTCAAACTGGTTAACATCAGTCAGTGTTTTCTCTGTTGGGGTTCTTTAATTTAATATTGTGTGCTAGAAAAAACGTATTATGTCTTATCATAGTTTAGAAAATAGGCGTAAAATTTTAGAAATATACTTATATTGCAATAAAAATATGACTGCTTCACAAAGGGAATTTGGAAGGCGGTATCCTGATCAGATTGTGCCTGCTAGAGTGATGTTCAAGAAAATTTACAATAAATTTTGTAATACAAATTCATTAAATAATGCATCTAGAAGAAAAACGAGGTATGTTATTAATGAGGAAATACAGGTGAATATTTTATTATCGGTCATAGAAGATCCAAGTCGGTCTACTTATTCTATATCTAAAGATTTAAATTTAAGCCAGAGCAGCGTTATGCAACTTTTAAAAAGGAATAAATATAACCCTTTTCACATCCTTCCTGTTCAACATTGAACTGAAAATGATCATCGACAGACGTCGTCCTTTTCTACTGGTTGTTTATTTAACAGATATAACAATCACCACTGCATAATGGCGCAAAAAAAGATACAATGTAATAAATATTTTCTAATGTTTGTAAGTTTTATATTTCTGTTTTATTTGTATCCTTCTGTGTCTGCTTTTGTTATATATTTTGTTGTGACATTTGTTAAATATACATATACAAATATACATATATCTTGATAACCGCTAGTTATGCATAATAAATATTAACAAATTGACAAATCTTTTACAATTTTAATAATAATAAACAATTTTAGACATTGGAAAATTTTGTTAACCACTTTGACGTATACACAAAATTAAAATTTGCTTTCGTAGGCAACTTATAATATATGATAATATGTAGATTTGTTGTTTTACATATTTCATCATAACTCAAAAACTCCTTATCCAAATAAATTGAAATATGTACTAGTATACAGGGTATTAAATTTTAAAAAACCATACTTTTGTCACACCTCGTATACAAAAAGTTCAAAAATCGTTAACAGATTCGGAAACTACGTTAAAAATCGTTCGAAACCACTTTTTAAACGAACCAAATCGGCCAGAAATAACAAAAATAAAAGGGGGTTAACATTTATAATACTTACCCTGTACTGATGTTAGTGACAACAAAAGACAGAATAGTGATACAAACTATTACAAACAACTATCCGAAATTCGTGAAAAAAATATGCGTGGTGTGTCATTCTCTGTCCATGTGAACTATTTTGAATTTGCACCTTTAACTTCAGTAGATGTGGAACGATCATTTTCCTTGTACAACCATATGTACAGGCCAAATCGCTCATGTTTAACGAGAATAAATGCAGAAAGACTACTGGTCGTGGCAACGTACGCTCAAGCAATGAGGACAGTCTGTGTTTCTGCACCCTGTATATTTCGTCTAAATATCACGCGTCCAAATCCCCGTATAGCGATGAGACAAAAACTACTAATTTGGCCTCGTTCTGCATATTATTCATCACAAAGGAAATTGCCCTGTCAGAATAAAAAACGTGTCGTTTTTCATACGAACGCAACCCTTCTATAACAGCCGACAATTAACGAGAGTATCATGAGAATGACAGGGATAAAGCGCTTTTTTCGAATTGACTTTTCCGCCCTATCATTTAGCCGAATGATATATGTCGACGTTTTCATCTCGGAAAAAGAAACGACGTCGGTGGTCAGTTTATGAGAATGACACATTCTCATAGGAAAATGGGGGTTAGGAAAAACTAAATTAAATAATGGTTGTCGCGAAAGTTTCTTAAACATTTAAGCCCTAGGTATGTCCTACAAACTCTCAAGAAAAAGCCTCATAATTACTAAAATTAGGGTGAAATAATCTCAAGGGTAGCTTACCCCTTGCCTCTGGAACTGTCTATTTAAATAATTTTACATCTTTAACAATCCATTGAATAGGACTATTACGGCAAGTACTACAATGCAATATTTACTTTAGAAAAACTGATTTTGGCACCTTGTGTTTAAAAGCGAACAGGGTGTGTACTACCGAAAAAAGTTATATTGATATAACTTATATAACTGATATAAGTTATATTTATATAACTTTTTATAACACTGTATATTTATAAACATACAGTGTTATTCCGACCCGTACTTTGCCTCCCCCGAGAACTTATCCATGGGATCTGGAATACCCTGTATACAAAGCCTCAAAAGTTAACATGCCCCTAAGTACGCAGATAAATTTCTAGTACGCTATCTACACCCTCCTCATCATCCCTCGACCCTCATTATATGTGAGTTACGTGTTTAAATACTTTAAACACGTAACTCTTAAATTTAGTTAATTTAGAAGATTTAAACTTAGGAGGTAGGTATCCCTTGGGACGGAAGAACGATCAAGAGGGCCGAGATAAGCTTACATATTGCTTTTTAACCGGTGTCGTTAACTTTTAGCGGTAAAAATGAAACGCCTTGAGCTGTAATCTGTAATCTATAGTTGTTAGGCAGTGATTAACCTAACAACTTATTACAGATTATCACAAGACTACACTCGAACCCCTCTTATTTCACCTTCGCTTAATTCACATCCTCTGTTATTTCCCCCTATTAGGTCGCGAAACCGTCCCGGTTAAGTCGCCGCGTGTAAAAGTTTTAGAACTACGTTTGGAAATTGGATTTTCGCGTGAATATGTACAATTTTTATTGAAAAAAATGATTGTGTAATACATTTATTGATTTAAAATAGGTTAGGTGTCTTTTAAAAATATTTAATCTTTAAAATATTCATTGTTCAAGTGGAAAATTGAACTGGGTATACGTACATTGATTTTTCATTCAGTTGGCTCATTTTTCGTTATAAAAAGTGCTGTGGTATATCTCTAAATATTTCTTTTTGCAGCTAAAACACGAAAAAGTTGAGGATATGATCGCGACTAAAGAGAGGATAAATTTCGCGACTTAAGCGCGGTAATGATGCACGGATTTGGCGACTTAAGAGGGGTTCGAGTGTATTCTATTTATTTATTTTTTTTAAATATAATATTGTGTTTATACTTATACAGGGCCCAACAAAAGTATAAAAATGAATAATGCCCATATTCAGTGGCGGTTGGTGATATTTCATTTAGCCATATTTTGAAAACGACGCATGGGACCCACTTGATGACTATACACCTCTCACCGAAAGGATTTTATAGTGAAAAAACCGTCAACAAAGTTCGCGAAAAAAATTTCAAAAAAAACTGCAGCACACCCTGGGATCTCAGTAACGCTTTGTGGAATATTTACAGTATATATTTTTTTCATAATCTAGAAATACATATAAGGAGGTTTTTCGATTTGCTACAAAATAGTTTTTTTCAAAAAGTTATGGCCATTTTAATTTTGGGAAACAAAATGTTCCTATAAAATTAAAATTAAAATGGCCATAACTTTTTTGAAAAAAAAATTATAAACAAATCGAAAAAACCTTTCCTTATATTTGTTTCTAGATTATGAAAAAAATATATACTGCATATATTCTACAGAGCGTTACTGAGATCCCAGGGTGTGCTGCAGTTTTTTTGAAAATTTTTTCGTAAACTTTGCTGACGGTATTTTCACTATAAATCCTTTCTGTAAGAGGTGTATAGTCATTACCTAAAAAAGTGAAGTGGGTCCCATGGGTCGTTTTCAAGATATGGACAACTGAAATATCACCAACCGCCACTGCTCATATATTTGTATTTATTTTACAGAAAACTTTTTCGAATGTTATTTCAATTCGAGCAAAATTTATTTTCCACGTTCTGGAAATCTCCATTTTTTTATTTCCTCCTTGTCTCCAATTTATTTTATTTTAACAGTTTTTGAGTTTAAAGTTTTTTCACAATTTGGTCGAATTGGTAATTCGCCCAGTACCATCAATACTTTAATAATATAATTGATGACGACACACACACACTAGTTGTTGCCATTAAGACTACCCTGCTTCAATTACATTAGCTAAGTATATAGGGTTGAAAACGTCTACCATTATTGATAAAAAAAAAACACTAATATGTCCATAAAAAAATCACCTTGTACAGGGTCTCAGTATTAATGAGTACACACACGAAACTACATATTATTTGGGTGAAAATATTACAATTTATCCAAACTAGTCCAAAAGTTATTGGTAACCAAGATACAGGGTGTCAACGTTATAATTTTATTTTAGATTTCCGTAAATAACTTCTTTAAAAAACATTTTTTTTTTACAAAATTCGGCGATTGGGAGTTTTTCGAAGAGGGAATTTGAATTTGTCAATCATTTTGATGTAAATTATAGAGGGCGCTCTCTGCAGCATTCTGAATACATAATGGAGTCTATTAAAATACATAAAAAAGTTTTTATGTCTTACGAATATTTTTCGTCTTTATTGGAAATATTGATTTTTCCATTACTTGTTGACAGAAAAGGTATCAGGTATACCTTAAATATCGCTCCAAATGACCGTTTTAGAGATATTTGCGTTAGTAAAGGGTTCTGTGCAACAACAAAGTTCTTTGATTTACAAAATAAAAAAAAACCAGATTAAGAAAAACATCATAAGTCGAATTAATTAAAGAAAATTAGTTGTATGGTATATTAGAGAAATATTTCATGACCAAGTGCAAATATCTCGAAAATCATTCATTGGGTTATGGGTTTACGAGGTGTGGCTATTAAATAACCGAACTGAGGCTGCTACCAGCGCGCTGCGAGCACTGGTAGCGACAAGTTTGAACAGAACTGTGTCTGGTGATACTTTCCCCATCCTGAGCTCGCTAGACAAGCCAGTGGGTCGCTCAGTTTGACTGTAGCAGTCGATTTAATTAGTCTACGCACCAGTGACGCGTCGAAAAAATATTAAGTGTTCAGATGGAGCAACGGGTTAATTTCAAGTTTCCTGTTAAACTGGGGAAAACCTTGTCCATATTTTGTCCATTAAAACATCCGCTTAAAAATATTATCAATCTAATAACCAGTCCACTAAATTTCACACCATTGAGGACATATTATAATACAAATAAGAACTGAGTAATAAACAGTATTCAATTTTTAAAATTCCCAGGATTTAACTGTGAAAATATTTGTGAAACTTAATTTTAGTTTTTGGCTTAATTACTTTAAGTAAATACATACCTATTTATTAAAGTAATTGTTATTGTTTTGAATTCGAATACTGACAAATGGGCTGTGTACGAAACGATTTGTGTTTTGATTTGAAACAAAAAATTATTGCTGCCTCTGCTGAATTAGGTGGAAAATGTTCTGAAAAGTAACTTTTAATTAACTAAGAAAACGTTACAAGTTGAGCTTAAGTAACAATGGAGCATATTGAACATTTATTAAATAATTAATTTTTAATTTTTCTGGTTGTTATTTTATTTACTCACTTGTAAATATTTAAGTGGCATTTGTATGTACATATATTATTTATTATTGAGGTACCTATTTAAAGATATTTGTTTATTATGAATTACACAATATTTCAGCTATGAAAACCTAGGTTTACTACATACATTTTGTTGTCAATAAAAACATATTTACTTATGTATTATGTATATTATGTTGAACGAGCAATAGCGTCGGAAAATACAATTCAAAATGTTGCACTTTTCAAATAAAGTAAGGTAAAAAAACAGGTAGGTATTTTGCTAAAAAAAATGTTCCGCCGTCGCAATGCTTAGCATCCTTAAGCTATATTTTTTCATTTTCGTCTTAATTTTTAGTAAAAGCAAGTAAACTGACACATTCTTATAAAGACATTATATTCATTTAGCTAGCAGCTTACGATAAAAACAGATAGAGACTAAATAATTCGACCATAACTTTCTAAATATTCAAGAAAAAGTTAAATAAAACAAAAGCACACAATTAATATATATTTGTAATGGTAGAGTAAAAAACGTATGTTGCTAAAAAAATTAATTTTTTTTTGAGGCGTCGTTAAGCCAAATTTTTTATTTTTACCTTAATTTTGAGTGACGGTGAGTGAAAGTTCCGAGAAAACGCACTTCCCATAATAAATCGATCATACTGTATTGTAGTGCATCAATTAATAACATACAGTATGTCCCACTTAAGGTATATCCACTCTTCTAACATATTTATTTATAGTCCGATTTTCATGAATTTTTATTTAATAGATAGGTCTTGTAAAAAGCATTAAATGCGTGATCACGGATCCCATAGGGTAAAGTCATGGCCAACTAGGAATCTTTATTCATGCGAAAAATCCAGAAGTACTATTTATTACTACGATTTTTTTAGTAAATGTTTGATATCGGATTTTACCCAGAATCATCATAAACTTGACTATATCAATTTTCATTAGGTTTGAGTAGGTAAAGTATTTATGAGAAAATTAAAATTTAAGACAAATATCAATTTTCTCGATCAGTCTTCAAAATGGCATTAAACTAATTCTATTTTAAATTGCGAATTTCATTAGAAGCGGCACATTGGTGTCTTGTAAGAACGGCGCGGCGGTACTATTTGAAACAACAACTTATATTTTTCACAGTTCTCAAAAGAACAGTGATAAGTGATAAGTGATAACATAACGACTACAAATGATATTTAATTTATGTTGATACGGTTATCGACAACAAATGCTTCCATAAATTAAAAAAAACATGCATAAATTAGTTTTAATTAATTTATTCGTATTGTTACCAGTAAATCTTCTTATTCTTATTATTTGTTTAGAATATTTTTAGTGAACAGTTTAACTAGCTTTAATAACGAATGTAAGTACTTATTGTCTCATTCGTTTTCGATAACTGTATAAATAACTTACAAGAATGTACGACATACATTTTTTCTATTCTTAACTTATATCGTTGTAATCATGTGAAAAAGTGGAATTCAACAAATACAAAAAATATACAGGGTGTACCTTTTAAAAAAAGTTATGTTATTTAAACAGCTGCTACATTTTTCATTCAATTGTTTTTCTGACATTATATTATGAAATTTCATAAAAAATAGGTTATTCCTGTAAAAAAATTGTTTTTATAGCTCTAAAAACAACGGAGAAAAGGGGGTGAGAATGCTCACAAACTCCCTGTACACCCTGTACCTAAAGTACATTGTATGTATTTAAAAATATAAGTATGTATAAGAATATTGATGCTTTTTCCACGGCTTTAGGTGGATAAACATATATGAAACGGCTAATACAAATTAATTTTTGTGAAAGGTAAATCACTTTTAATTACTTTCACTCAAAATTAAGACAATAATAAAAAATATGTCTTAACAACGCTAAGCATCGCGACGCCTCCATTTTTTTTTTCAGCAACATACCTTTTTTTACTTTACCATTACAAAGGTATATTAATAATTATGAGTTCTTTTTCTATTTTTTTTTTTTATTTTGCATTATTAAAAAGTTGGTCTATTGATTACTAAGCGTCCTATCTGTTTTTCTCGTAAACTAGCTAGCTAAATGAATATAATTTATGTATGTATATAAGTATCTCTATTTACTTGTATATACTAAAAATTCAGACTGAAATAAAAAATATAGTTTAATGATGCTAAGCATCGCGACGCCTCAATTTATTTTAGCAATATACATTATGTACATATGTTTTTTATGTATTACCTGTTTTTATGACTTCGTAAAAATGCTCGTAAAAGTGATTTTTGCATTTATTTTGTATAAACGTTTTTAAATTTTCATTATTTCAAGTTATGGCCGGTTTCCCAGTGAATTATTACAAGTTATGGCCAATTTCCCTTGTTCATATAGTAAATATGCAACATTTAAAATATCATTTTTTATGTATGTATGTATATGTACAATGTACATACCTAATGTGTTTTAATCTACAACAAAATATACATATGTATATAAAACCTAAACAATATAAATACAAATGTCCTAACTGAAATCTTTATAAATAAGTAAATAAAATGAAGTAAAATTAAAAATTAATTACACCGCCACACAAAAAGAAAATAATTTTCTGAAATCTGAAATGGACATGCGATAGATATATGGTTTCCGTTTTTTCTCGTTGAGCAATTCTGACCGGATTGTGTTCAGCGGTTCAAGCAATACTTAGACCATATCTTATCGCATATATATATATATATATACATTTCAGACATTTTTTTCTTTTTTGTGTGGCGGTGTTATTTAATAAATGTTAAATATGTTTAATATCATTGTTATTTAAGCACAACTCGTAACGTTTTCTTAGTTTATTAGAATTTACTTTTCTCAAAATAGTTCCACCTAATTTGGCACAGACAACAGTGATTTTTTTACTTCAAATCAAAACACAAATGGTTTTAATAATATAAAATAATAAATAGGTATATATTTACTTTTTTCAGCAAAAAAGTTAAGCCAAAAACTGTTCTTCACACATACTTTCACACTTATCCTAAAGTGACAATCACAAAGGCGTCAAGAAAACTAAATTTGAAATTAAATGAGATATTTTTAAAACGTAATAAATTTTACGATTATAAAATGTTGATGTTCAGCATTTTATAATCGCAAGAGTTAAATCCTGGGAGTTTTAAAGTTACTTAATACGGTTTATTACTTAGTTCTTATTTGTGAATCGGCCATAACTTTTGCAATAATGAAGATATAAAAAAATTAAAACATTTTACGAATCATAAAAAAGGTATATTGCTAAAAAAATCGAGGCAAAAATCGAGGTGCATCGTTAGCATCGTTAAGCTATATATTTTTTTATTTCTGTCTTAAAAGGCAGAAGCTCCTGGCTTTATATTTATATACATATGTACTTAGTAAGTAAAGACAAGGAAATTGAACTCTACAGAAATTATATCCATTTAGTTAGCATTTTAAAAGAACTCAATATGTGTGCATAAAGGTAAAATAAAAAAGGTTTGTTGCTAAAAAATTTTCGAGGCGTCGCTACGCTTAGCGTCGTCAAGACATATTTTTTATTCTTGCCTTAATTTTGAGTGAAGGTGAGTAAAAGTGATTTACCTTTCACAAAAATGAATTTCCCTCAGCCGTTTCAAAATTCACTTCCTATGATAAATCGATCACCCTGTACATAATTTAAACTATGTTTATGAACCTATCTTATTGCTATTATTGTTTGGGCACAAAAAGTAAGATGGAAATAAATAGCTTTCAAATAAATATATTAAACCACTAATTTTTCCAAACGAGTGGTCATTGGTCACCATCACCAAAAAACGTACCTAATGCTGATAACTACTGATTCCTGCATAAAAAGTAGGTTATGAATTGTAAAAAAGTGTATAAAAATGGGACTTACCTTTTTATACTGTGGGTAAGTATAAAAAACAATTCCTGAACTTCTTGGCAGGCAACGGTAACACAGAATTTTACGAAAAAAAAATTGATAAAAAATTTAAGTACGGGCACCTAATATTTATGTGTTTAAGGAATAATTTTTATGTCAAAGGCTAGTGATTGTCCGAAAATATTGCTTACTATTGTATCACAACCAGAACACAACGTTATTTTTCTAAATCTATCAACTATCAACAATCAACAAAAATGAGTAGGAGTCACTCCTTTTTTTCCTCGCAATGGTATATATGTAATTTATAACCTATGAGTATTATCTACGCGTTATATCAATTAATTATGACAAAAAATAATTACCGATAAGTAAGATTTTCAACCTCTAACGATCTTATTTTATAGAATGATTATTAACAATTTATTGTTGCCGTTTGAGCAAAATTTGAACACACAATTAGACACCTCTGCACTAACCGACACAGCGTTAGATTCACAACACTTTTGTTTAATATTACAGCCTAAATTTGTATATTTAAAAAAACGATTTATCACAAACACTTTCGTTCGATGCTTTCATTCAGTATTTAAACGAATTATTCAATTATTCTGAGGTTATACGGTAAAATGTTATGATTATACACAGGTGAGCGAACATGTTTCAAGAACTAGCGGAAGATGGCAGCATCGATCACGAAAGTCAAGAGTGTCGAAGGAGGCCGATATTGATTTGCGTCTAAGCCAAGGTGGATAGGACACTAAGGTCGGATCGTGTTTGTGAAAGGTAACGTCAAAAGTACAAAAGCATGATAAATTCATAAAATCTTCGATTATTTCATGTAATTAAACACTTTATACAAAATAGAACAACATATCTATAATATCTAATACTGTTTAAGTCACACTGAACTAACGTAATATAAACTATTTTATAGAGCGTTATTAAAATATTCCCCTTTAAGCTAACATCAGGTACTACTAAGTGTCAGTAAAACAACAATTATCTTTAAATAATTCCGTAATGATTTAGATAATTAGTTTATATTTTAAGACACTTCTGAATGCATTGTTAAACTGTGACTTAAAAATCTATGCTTTTAAAATCTATGTGAACTTAAACAAAACATTATACATATAAAAATATCACTTTTAATTTCTGTGCACTAATGGTTCAAGTATCGCATATGTCGAGTGGTTGGATGATTGTGATTGTGACCCTGAATTGTCATAGAGTTAAATAAATTAAATTACTATTCAACAAGCAATAATCCTACTACCTACAAGTAAACCTACATATAAAGAGAGAAAAGTATCAATACAACTTTGTGCATATCAGCATTCATGCAAAATATCAATTATTACATTAGAATACAGTTATAACTAACTAGAAGAGTGTATGAAAAGTAATATTTAAACGACACTACTGCAGGCTATTAGTTTTATAATGGATCACTTATTTACTTGTCTTACTCGACAGTTCTATTGCTTACACAGGTTTTGTGCTTTTATATCACGTAGAAATTAAAACATATTGCTTGATAACACAGTTACTTATTAGTATATGCGAGTATGAGAATTCTAAAAATATAGGATAATATACATATAATTAACTACGGGACATTGATTTTACATACATATACCTACATATATACAGTACGTGTATAACAAACATAGGCCAGTTATGAAAACGGACAAACAAAAGTGAGACGATAGATAAGAAGAAACCGCACAGGCACCGAAGGTAGTGAGGGAATAAGACCGGCCCTCTCACCACCTAAGTTAGCCGTTAGAACGAGAAGTGTAGAGTTTGTCTTTTTTTCACAACCGGCCGATGTCTGGTGTACACTTTTGTGTATACAGTGTATATTTGTGTTTAACCTATCAGCTCAGGTCTATTATTGTTAAACTAATTGGCTGTATATGCCTGAGCCGATAGCGCTGGTTTTACCTTCATTTTCTCTTATCTCTTCTTACCTTCTTACTGACTCAAATATTTATGTTTTGAAGTAATAAGGAAACGGTATCAATAATTATAAAATATTAGTTAATTCGTGAATTAGCAAAAATGGAACGGTTACTTATATAAAAGTAAATTACCTAATAGTGTTTCATACATCAAGAGTAAACATTTATCATTGTTCAATATTTACAAAAAATATTCTTTATATGCCTCTATTCTCTTCAGGATGCCTCTTCTTTTATTTTCAGGTACGTACTTAAGAGTTTTCACATTATAACCTGGCACATTTCATTATTTTTTTTACATATCTTAAAATTTACAGTAGAATACAAACATCTTATAATATTACTTGAGTTGTACCAACACCATGAAGTATGTTACTACTGCACCAAGTACCTAGGACATAAAAAATAAGTAACAACGACGAAACTGAAACACAAATATCGTGCTATTGGTTTTTAGCTTGACATACTTACAGACGCAAACAGATCGAGAGAAATTGTAAAAAACTTAGCCCCCGATATAGACATGGCTTTTTGACATTGCTGGCACACTATTTGGACGAACGTTTTGGCTTCCTCCGATCCATCGTACCAGTGACAACTGTACGCTGCTTCCATCACGGAAGAACTCTGTAACATAACACGTTATTAACTTTTCTTAATACCCGGCTAGACAATTTCTCTTACCTCTTCTATTAATCTGTTCCCGAATATGCAAAAGTGAAATACTTGTGCCAGAGAATATACGAGATAACCTATGACTGATGCCGCGTAGGTATTCACTCCGTTGATCTGGAAAAGCAAGGTAAGAAAGTCAAACAGGCATCACACATTATATTCTCCAATAAAATAATGAAGCTCGGTAGTACCTTTGTAGCTTGGTAGGCCAAAAGCGTTAGCATGACGGTTGAAGTTAACATGTGAAGTAAGAGTGCTACACCATAGGCATCACCAATAGCAGTAACAAGCCTGAAATCGAAGTCAATAATGAAATTGAACAGTATTTTTTTTCCTTAGAAATAGGTACCATGATAAATGGCATATGGTATAGAATTTCCATTCTAAATTGAAAATAGGTACCTATACGAGGTAGGATAAGGATATATCAGTTTACTAACACTTTGTATGGAACTAAATACGCGTTTCTATACTGAGTTTTACCCGTATATGCCGTATCGTAGTCCACGTTGACTTGACGTTGACCATTGGTCATTGTCGCTGAAATGTATCCACTTAATATAAATCGGGTGTGGTGGTTCGGGAATACCAAGACATTTGTCGTGAAACTCGCGAAGACGCCGTTGAATTCAATCACTTTGTCGGTAAATGGTAGTTTTTTGCACGCGTGACGTTTTATTATTAAGGTGATAGTGACACCGACGTCATGAACACCTCGAACGCACTAATAATAATGGTAGAGTCTGCCAGACGGTCGGGCGAAACCTGTACCCAATGGTAATATTTGTTACATTTAAAATAATCCTTTGCGAGACCAAAATTAAACCGTGTCATGAGATTAAAATCAATTAGGAATTTAATTAATGTATGATAATTAAGCTAATTAACATTTAAGCAGAAGGAATAATTTTGAAATATTCCTTTCACGACATCCGTTTTATTTATTATTTAACATTTCTTTTCATTACTTTTTTTTATTCCTTTTTACACTCTTTTCCCCCTACTCAATTCCCCCTACGCTCTGGTAGGGAGAAATATGCCACCAGACAGTCGACCCAGTCGACCCAGTTTACGTTGGCGGTAAAACACGGGTTATAACCACACTATCTTTGACTGACTGTATACACAAAAAAAACATGATAATTCAATCATCAAAAAATCGATATTTTTAATCAACACCTCTTTAATAAACATGGCTTTCTGGAGGCCTTTCGAAACGGATGGAAATGACGTAGCTTCAGATATAACCAGCGAAAATGTCGAAACGGTCGAGTACGATGAATTTAAAAATAAAGACCTACATTGTCAAAGTCAGCGTATTATTTTAAACATATATGAATGCCTAAAAGCGACGTTAATTACTTATTATTACCTATCCCTAAAAGTTATTATTCGATCACGTCCATGGAATCATAAAGTTGCACCGCTTTTTTTTGTTCCCCAGGCGTATTTATCATTTTCAATTCAGAACAGATGGACTATACATTGTAGGTACCTACTTGAAATTTATGTAGATGATTATCTCACTTATTGGTATGTAAAATTGCTTTGTCAGTCGTGCAATTTACTAAGTATACTTTCTGTGGTCTTCCCTGACAGAAAATAAAATTAAAAGTATACATACCTCACAACGTGCTTGTGTCTCTCCACCCAATACTTAATGGCAGACCTTACCATGAGTTCCTGCTTCTTCGACAAACCGTTAGGTCCTACTCCACCTCCCCCTTGTCCGAAGGTCTGCAGGGTTCCTGTCCTGAAATGGCCCCCGAGCTCTTGTCTGGCGTTGTAGACGCCTTTAAGGTTCAGTTCTTCATTTTTGGCGTTGTAATCTGGAGAAAAATCGATAAACCGCCAATTAGATAATATGAAGGAGAAAAAAATGCTTACCATTTTCTATAAGATTGTCCTGAGATGTTGCACTGGGTGCCCTGAAGAGATCCGCACTTTTTGGTACATACGTGTCCAAAGAAGCTGATAGTTCCTAGAAATGCAAGAAAACGGAAAATACAGTACGCCAGGTTTCAACGGAGATAAGAAACTGATGATGAACTGAACAGTCATTATGAGTCCTCTCTTACAATATACAGACATTCTATACAGTGTTGTAAATTGTGCGTTTGTAAATGACAAAGGCTTTTACACGTATGCTCATCCCTTAAATGTATTTGTTAGGCTATCCCTGTTACAGGAAACCCTGTAAAGAGGCATTTAAAAAAGCCAAAAAAAGCCCTTAAAATTGGCCGAGCAAAAAAAGGAATTTATGTTCTTAATCTTAAGTTTATAATATTACTGACTTGTCAAGGCTGTCACGTTATGTGAAGGGTACTTTTACCGTGTATATAATAATAAAAAAAAATAGATTTTCGAAAATATAAGACACTATTGAAGAAAATGGCTACCGTCCAAATGACCGTGCTGCACTATCCACGGTTTTCCATAAATTTCGTCAATTTTGACAATGCGTTGATAAAAATCTTCCATATCGCTAACGAGAGTTTCACCAGAGAAAAAGATCGGAGGCCAGAGAAAAAATCTGGGGAGGGGGGGTCAAATTGCAAGATCTAGGGGAGAATATGGAATTGATTCAAATTAATTAATAATATCACCTTCTTGCAATTCATCGTCAGGCAACATTTGTTCAAAATATGTTAAAATTTCTAAACGGTACCGCTGCAATCAGCGTTCCGAAAAAAATTGGTCCAACAATCCTCCTTCTGCTCACAGTCCAATATTTTGTGGGTATAGTGGAGTCAGTATAAAGGTGAGGGTTGTTTACACTCCAGAGTCTCATATTCTGGGAGTTAACATAATCTGAAATTTGGAACCAAGCCCCATCAGTAAAAAAATTTTTTTTCGGAGACAGCATCGTTATTGTTAAAATGGCAATAAACCATTGGCAGTCTTAGAAGTTTGTTTGCTCCGAGAGTTTCACGTGTGGATTGCAGAGGATATGGATGAAGCTCCAAATCATTTTTTTCAAATTCGTTGAGACATATAGGGCAGATTCACGTGTTGGCTCTTGTTCTTGTGTTGTCCGTTGTTATCACTGAACCTAAACATTTCAATATTTTCTTCTGTCCTTACTGTGGGTCTGCTAATTTCTTGTTTCCAATTGACTCTTCCAGTTTTTGATAAGTTTAGGAACCATTTTACTGATCGGCAAAAATTATCGTAATGAATACCTGCATCTGGGAAAAAATCCTGAAGTCCGTATATTCAGTTCTCATCGAATTTTCGATCTATTTTCAATTGATAATATTGCCATTTCTAAATAAGTAAATTTGAAGTGAAATACGCCTTCATTAAAGTGACAGCCACTTTGACAAAAACAAAGTTTCACTTCGAACTTCCACCCAACCGCTATTTCCATCTCTTTCGTTCTTAGCCAGATTTGATGACGTTCTCTGATTCTGATACATCGAAACAAAAAGAGAGGGAAAGAGATAAGTATGCGTTTGTTAGAAAATATGGTATATAATTTTCGGTACGCATATCCTGACAATATTTTTTTGGGTCTGTCAGACGCAAGGGGTTAAAAGAAAAAAAATCATTTTGGAACACTCTGTATATTTCTTCATTAAATATTTTTTATATAGGATCATCTAAGAAAAATAAATAATATGTAATGTTATCTACGAGTATAATTGTATTTTGATGTCTGTAAAATGTTCGTATAATTGTATTGCAGCTTTATACCAGAGATTGCATTATTACCTATACCTAATGATCATTCTCCAAACACTCGTTTGCCGTGTTCGTTTACTACTAAATTTAATTAGCAAACTTTAAGATTAAATCGCCTTACTACAGTTCTCACAGTGTTCATAAAATTTAGTAAGGTAATCTCCCCGTAAAATTAAAACTTCCTTTACACCCCCACCGTAAATTCCAGTTATTTTATGATGGCGTGAGATTAGGTAACTTAATACAATTTTCCGAGTTTAAACAGAAATTGCTAAACTTCTTTGCATTCGTTCGCATTTCAAGCGTAAGCTTGAAATGCGTTGACTTTAAGACGTTAACGATTAACTTTCCTACATTTGATAATTAATATCTTTATCTCAAATTATATAAAAAATACCTGTTGGACACCTTTAATTCTCTTTTAAATATTATGTAGGGAGAATGCAAAATTAATATGTCACATATATATATATATATATATATATATTATCATAATTAATATAGTCACAGATTTAGGATAGGATTTGATTCACTCAAGGGCGTAGCCAGGGGGAGGGGGCGATCGCCCCCCCCCCAAAGGGTCAAGTAAAAACCAAAAGACTCGGGGGATTGCGGTTGCCGTTGCCTCCACTGACCTTTTTTTTTTGGCTTTTTTGTTTCATCTGCATTTTTTGTTTCATCTGCATATTTTATATCATATCATTTACATAAATAATATTTGTAATTTTTTTTGAGCCAATATGAATTTTTTATTTATAAAAAACGATTGAAAAACATCATTTTTCCGAAACAAAACATAGGGGTTGCAACCCCTGCAGTCGGAATCACTTGCGAAACATTTGTTTTTAAATAATAAGTAATTCTTTTTATTGTTTCATTTAAAAATATTGATTAGAACCCGAGATATTTAGAAAAAACTGTTTTTAGGGGTGAACTTTGAGGGTGAATTTCACCCCTTAAATATGTTTTGCCGCCGAAAAAAAAAACGTGTCTTAATTTTTGATGCCCTACAACATATAAAAAAAAAATAAGGAAATCAGAGTGGACTTCTATTACAAACACTTACATATTTTCAGATCGAAACATTACTGAGTTTCGTCAATTTTGGTAAACGCAAAAATTTAGATACGGACCTGTAATGTCCACGAAACATCCGACCTTAATTGACGCACATCGCACATTCATGTCTTACAGAATAGGACTTACCATCAGGGGTTTCATGATCTCCTTTAAGTGCTGCAGCTGCTCGCAAGCGAATATCAGCCAAGAACAGAACAGGCTGTCCATGAGATTCGCGTGCGATAAAGAGAACAAGACATAGTAGATCTGGAATACCAGGCTGATGTAGTAGGGCATTCCAGACATGGCGTCCCAAGGATACCAAGATTTTATCAGGAGCCTTGGAATCTCCTCGGTGATGGTTTCGTTTTCGTTTTCAGGGTCCTTTATGTTGTGGACGCTGTCTCCGACGAACGTGATGCCGGTCCAGGCTGAAATATTAGTAATAGATTCTGGTTAGAGAAAATATAAATAAAAATATGCATTAAAACTAACCAAATAAGCCTAATTCAAGTTTTTAAATGAGTTAAATTTAAAGAAATATCTATAGGAAAATATCTGAGGCCGACCCTGTTAATTTCCTCGTCGCCTGGAAACTATAAACTTGATATAGGAGTTATCGTGGTCTTGGGGCCAAAAAACATTTAGTAAGAGTCGCAAATTAAAAGGACGCTAGATGACAAATAATGATGTTGACACTTCTAAAAATTTGCTCTGAACAGGACAGGACCGACCTTTACAATTCTGTGGTACACTGATCATTTACCAAATATTCAGTCAAGATACAATTTTTCAGTATTCCTTTTTTTGGTCCATAAGGGTAGCCAATAATTTTCCAAAAATTTGATCTACCTTACCAGTTTGGTTCATGTCTTTTTTTTTTCGTACAAAGTTGTCAAAAACATAATGCCTACACGGAGAAAATAGATTCATTGGATCTCCTAAACATCCTTATGCCAAAAGACTTTTTTTATGGGCCCTGGTCCGCCGGGGTAGCGATTTTTAATTGTCTCGCTTTTCCGTCAGGGCTTGATATGCAACCACTAATACACTGTGTATAGGTGTGGATGCATAGATGCCAATCCAAGACATCCCTAGATTTGGTAATGTTCTGAGTTTTCTGGGTTTCCTCAGAACTGTAAAGCAAATGCGTTACCGAATAATCTTAGTCTCCGCATGGCAAATAATAATACCTCCTCGGTCCCTGAGACCTAAGGGTTCTCTTCGGAGTAATTATAGGGTGAATATTATTATTATTATTATTATTATTATTAAAAAATGTTTAAAATAAGGACCCTACTCTTTTCATACACGATTTTTTTATCGGATTCAACGAAACTCCTCTCTCCGTGTATCTGTACCTGCCGCAGACAAAACTGTCGTCGTTCCCACGCATATAAGCAGAGTTCTCATCTTCTTCAACGCCAAAGCGTGGTATCTGTTGTTAGACTCCACGAATAGCGGATGACTGTTCGCTTGGTTCCATATACCTAGTGTTCTGAATATGCATTCTCGTTAGTATACGTAAATACGTTCGTTACAGTGTTATACTTGCCTGTAAAATAGTTTAGATCTTACTGCGAAATAGATAAACTTCGTTATGCAGTGAGCAAAAAAGAGAACAGTTATCGTATTAGCGGCTAACTCGTTTACGTCATCCTTTTCCACCACAAGATTGGCAAAGATGGACCTGAAATAATATTAACAGATTCGGTGTGTATGTTTATACAGGGTGACATTGAAAAAATTACAGCGCATCATAGTACTACGCGACATAGGGTCATGAAATAATAAAAACAGTTTCTATATACTAATGTGCGATCGCCTTTTGTTTTCAAGATACAGCGATTTAAGGGGTTTTGTGAAATTCAAATCTTGCTTAATACAACAAGGGTTTTTGTGACAATAATGCCTTTGGTGGCTATTTTGTGTCACAATATGAAGTTTATTCAGCATCCAGTGGGGGAATTACAGGGGCTTTTGATCTGTAAACAGAATAAATAACATTGTTTCGCCCTGTGAAAAAAAATGAAGAAAATTTATTGCACAGAAAGTTACTTTCAAGTTTTAGCTCTATTGGTTGCACATTTTTATACAAACAAATATTTCCTCTGTGCTTGATTTAGGTAGTTTGAAGTGTTTGGATTTGTTAGAATATAATCATATTTTTACCGCGTTGAAAATAGCTCTTTTTAAAATATCCTAACAATTTTCTTTATCTTCATCTCAAGAAGAAAAATCGCTACTTGGTCGACATCAGCTTCTAAAATCGTGACAAAGAAAAACAATGATTAAATTAAAAAAAAGTACCTACTTAGAAGGTGTTCAAACTGGCCTTTTTCTTGTCAACTCACAATGCATGTTTTTTCAACGTGTTCCAACTTCATAATGATGAATTGATTAAAATAATGCTTTATTTTTTGAAACCTTGACTTTCCTGGTACATTTTAATTTTAATAAACGACAATTTTGTTAATACATGAAAAAACAAGAAGAAATATAGTCTATAAAAAGAGAAGGATACAAGTCCAACGTGGTGCAGGGCTCTCTAAATAAATACTAGAATAAACCCTTTTGGCGACAATTCTTACCCGTACTGAAATAAGCAGAAAACCAAATGGATGCAGCAGTAGCCAAGCCTTAAGGTATGCAGGGCTCCCGAGTTGTCCGCGTGATAGTTGAGCATAAAATGTCCCGACGCTTGGATCAGCCTTATGTTGGGCATAAGGTCGGCCACAAGCCCTGATACCTTAAATTTCATCATCTGAAAAAAAAAAACTATATAGAAGATATATATTTTTAAGCAGAATTTTGCTATCTTATATTTATAAAAATGGATTATAAAGAGCCACCCAAAAATAGTCATTAAATATGGCTATGAACGAGAGAGATGGAAATAGCGGTTGTGTCGAAGCCCAAAGCGAAACTTTGTTGTTGTCAAACTTTTGACAAGTGGCTGTCACAACTGTAAAACAAATATTGGCTCTCACATAATGTGACAGCCTCGACTTAAATAAGGTTATAACGGTTATGACGTTTTTTTAGATTGCTCGTTATTATAGAATAACGTATGTCTCAAAAGTTTTCGGAAAAAAAGTAAAAGTCAAAATTTGTTGTTATTTTTATTTTTTACATTTTAATATACAGTCTTAATTCAACCAAACATAATATTTATATGACGGATAAAGGCCCAAGCTCCTCTATGACACGTAATTTGGTTCTTACAGGTCCATCAGTCTTTGGACGGTAGCAACGTCGACTTCTCCAATTTTCTGAAAGATTCTGCGTCTTAACTGCTCCTCATTTTGGGCTTCACAACCCCCATCAAATACTTTTCTAACCAAAATTCCTCAATGGGCCTCGCCGAGAAACATTTGGAGGGTTATCTGTCTTCGGAAGAAAATTGATGCCGTTTATGGCTAACCAGTCTCTTGTTTTTCTGGCATAATGGCAAGAGACGAAGTCAGGTCAGAACATTTGGTCGTTGGGATGATGTGTGTTGATGGCTTCACCTCGAATACGTCCAACAAACGGTCGTGAAACGCCAGCCTCTGATATGGCACACCACACCATAATTTTATCTTCAAACTTGACTTTGCCTTTTAGTTTAACTTTGTCAGGAGCGTCTTGTACATTACCTTTGATCTCCGAGTTGGACAACGTGAAATATCGTCCATAACGATAGCTTTTTCACGAAAATGGGAATTCTTTCCAACTGAGCGACGGTGTATTTTGGAGCCTTTCTTCTTTTACGATAATTTAGAATATTTTTGACTAATGTTCGACTAACAGTCGATCATGACGCGTTGACATTCCCAATGTGTTTTTTGCTCTTTCAATCAATCTTCGCTCATTAAGTCGACTTAAAACTTTGGGTCGTCCACTTTTAGGTAAATTGATACAAGGGGTACCCTCCTGGCAATCTTTTATTGTACGATATATTGTCGAAACCGAAATATCTTGCTCTCTGTAGATCTTAACAATGTCGCATTTAGGTTACTCCTCCCACCAACTGATAAATACCTCTACGAAGATCAAGTTGTATGACATTGTATTCACCTTTATTTACAAAAATTATATGTTATATTAAACTTCGAACAATTTACTAAATTTTGTTTCCAACGGACATTTGATCGGATCATGTTTACTATAAACTAATTTTATTGGATTTTTTTTCCGAAAACTTTTTAGACATACGGTACGCATACAACGATGACATCATGTTGGTTCCTTTTTTGCCAGATTATTGCTGAAAAGTCAATTATGTTGCACCCAGTGTTCGTATTCTTGCCGTAGGTTACAATTCCCTGATTACATTAAGGAAATATCAGAACATACTTCCAATCCCAGAAGATTACAGGGGAATTATTTGGTAATACAGTTAAGTCACACAAAGTACTATTTGGATCTAATCTAATACTTATAATAATATACTTGTAATGGAGCATGGAATTTAATGGGATTAAACAACCACATTAAAGGTTTAGAGTATGATACTTTTTGAGGACTTTCCACAGTAATTGAAATTCCGCGGTCTCGAGTTATTGTGTACGCAAAAAAACTCAACAGATCGACAGACAGAAATCTTTTCCCGTTTAAACTCAACATGTTGACGTTTCATTACGTTTTAGGCCTATTTACAAAAAACAAGTTAAAAAATAAATTAAAAAGAAAAAACACAATACTTCCGCTCAACTACGTGGATATGGAGGTGATACTAATTTGTAGCAATTAATTAACTAAATAATTAACAAATAATGAGTTAAAAGTTCTATGAAATTGGATTAAGTTAAAATTTGTCATTTGATATTAATATTAATGCTGCTAAATCCCTTAATGTCACCTTACATTTGAGTCACAGTGTATATTCAACCCTAACAAAAGGGTTGTATTTAAGAAGGAATACAACGTAATGGTAAAATGATATAAAGGTTTTGTTAATTAAAAAAAATAATTTAATAAATCTAGTATCTAATAGAAAACAAAGAAAATGAACACTAAAAGTCATCTGCAGCAATTTATATTGATTAGTACATATCTACATACATACGACTGTCCAAGATAAATATATCTGCAAAAAATCTATAGTGATTATGGTTTTATTCTTGAAGTGAGGCAATTTTGGAAGGATATTTTTGTTTTTTATTTAACTATGAACTCAAAATAAACGAGTTTTAATATTTTGAAATTGGCACAAGGAATATTGTAAAATTTTTGCACTATTTTCAGGGAGTGCAATATATTATTAAGATTTTTTTCTTTTTATTAATACAAGACCAAGGGCAAAGTAAATTATAATAACTTTCTATGAAACCTGGTTTCTATTATAACCCTTTCTAGTACCTATTTATTTCTCTTAAAAGTAATACCTAATGGTAATATGGCACATTCAAATACTGTAATGGAATGTGAATTAAAAGGAGGGATTACAAATCTGTAAAGCCATATTACGTGTACCGGAAAAAAAATGCGAAAAAAGTAATTTTTTAAAGCGGTACCCTTTTTATTTTAATTTGATACAAAAGAAATTGTTATTAACATAAGTAATTTACGGTTTGGAAAGTAGACCAATTATTTCTTGTATATTAATTCAATTATGTTATTTACCCGCTTTATAAAAATTTAATAAAATCGTAAAATAATATTATTCTTAACACAGAATTATTATGGAAATTACAAAACCACGAGTCATATACAGCAAACGTTTGCTTAGAGAAACCGAATGCAAGGCGGGGATTTCGAATGCATGACAAATTTAATAGGAAAAAAACCCGCAACGCTGCATTAGAGCAATGAAAAATCCATTAAAAAAAGTTATCGAGCCAAGGCTGAACCTTCCACTTTAAGAAATCATTGCTAAGACCAGACAATGTCATCAAACTATAATTTTTGAGACGCGGAAAAAAAAGCAAAGGTAGTTAAACTTTAAATAGGAAATAGTTTTAAAAATGGGTCCAACGAGAATCATTGCAAATTCAATTTTATAACTACATAGTAGAAGTATATATGTTTGTATAAATTTGGGGAAAATTTGCGTGTATCCCAGATACGATCATCCCATTAAAAAACATCCTTACTAACTTTTATTACCAATTTTTCCTGCATTCTTTTGTACTTGCTTCTTTAGGCACCTATCTTTTAAAATATAGAATATGTTGGAAAAATATGTTATTTAACAATAAACAAACACAGAGAATCCGTCAATATGCTAGTCAAAATTATTTCAGTCATTAGATTTTATTTCAATTGTTTAGTCTTTTACGAAAATTATACGAAAACTATTTTCATTTGTCTATATCTCCCAAAATATTCAGTTTAGATACCAAGTGTGTTAGTTCATTAAGATCATCTCATTAAGCATCGGAAAATATGAAAATGTACAGGGCATTCGATTAAAAAAAAGAACGTTGGTACTTCTCCGTTTTTGGACCACTCGTTTTGCGTTAAATTTAAAGAAAAGGTTGCATAGCAGTCATTCTAATTACAAAAGAAGTTCTAATTACAAAAACGTTTAAGATAAGAAGATACTAGGAATAAATGATTCAGAAAAAAAGCAATAAACATTAGATATGTTTTCCTACTTTGTTTCAAATTTACCTTTAAATTGTAGGCAGGACCCGATAAATGCTATTTTCGAAAAAGGCAAATTTCTTATTTTTTGAGTTCATTGAAAAATTATATTTTGAAAATATCTTTGTTTTGAATAGTTTTAAATGCTATTAAAAATTAGGAATCAGTATTAGAATTAGTATTAGTATAAACATTGAATTTTGTTAAATAAGTTAAACAGGAAACTCTTGGGACGCACTGAAGTACATACCTAGTTATCTAGTTTGACGATTTTGCAATAACTTTATTCATATTTGTACAAAATGAAACTTATTGAATAATAAATAACCTTAGATTTTAATGAAATGAACTTTTTCAAGCTTTTTTTTTAAGCATTCTTAACGAATCATTAACAACGTTCTAAAAGCCTTTCAAAAAAAGCAAGGTCTTACTGTTGGCAGATAGTTAAGAAGTTCATGTCCACATTTACGTGGTGTATCATATTTATGTAATACCAGTATTAAATATTAAAAAACGGCCCGAAATGTTCTGAAACGTCTGAAACGTCAATGTTTCAAGATTAAACTAACCGTTCTTCTATTTCTTTAGACTCCTGAGGACTCTAAGAATTGTATTGAAGCAGGGCATAATATGTGTTATAATGAAATTTGCAGATGAGTCGATTTTGAACTTAGTTAAGAAAAAAAAACATCTTTATGCTTCAAGGTCTACTTGCATTTAGGGGAAAGTTAAATACAATTTTTTAGTATTCTGTCAAAAACACTCATTCGAGGACTAATGTGCCATGATTAATTCCTCAGGGACTATTATTTTATTTTAGTCCCTCGAGGGATAAAAAAGAAAAGTACCTATTTTCATGTTACCCAAACAAGAACATAAAAATATCTTTCAGAAAACTTTGGGCCTCCATTACCTTGAAACCGTTCAAATGTTCTAGCCAATCAAAGAACAGTCACCGCAGTCACTAAATGCATTTAATATTATTTTTCCCGCTAATCGCCACGCCAAATCCAACGACGGCAGAACACCACGAAATACTAATTCTAACCCTCGCCGACGCTCGGGACGACCACCAAGTCGTGCAGACCTGACACTCAAAATCTAGTCGGCGTCCCGTTTCGCGAAAACCAATCATCGTGTACCAATCAAAAGGAGGCCTTCCCGTCGTGTAGGAGGAGTCGGTCACGTGGCCGGCCGTAATTCTCTTCATATTGGATTCCACCTCTGCGTTAGAAGATGTGCTCTATAATTTTCCGCGGGACATCTTAAATAATTCAGTTCATTTAATATTGATGCAGGAAGTCCGAGTCTCTAATGATAATTCGATAGCGTTTGTTCTAAACGACGAGTCTTGCCATGGATGAATCGCAATCCATGGCTGACATCGTCGATTGATTTGTACTATTTTCATCTTTAAACTTGATCGTGAACTGACTCGGTTTTCGAAGAACTGCCTTTCGTAAAGAGAAAGTCCTTGATTAACATCACAGATACATACATACATATATGATCTCAGTACATAATATTATGATAATTTCAATATGGTCACAAATAAATTTTTTTATATGACCTCTATGACCTTTAAAATTTGTATGATATTTATGGTCTATAAGACCTTTAAAACCTATATGACATTTATGACCTATATGGCCTTTATGATCTAGATGACCACTAAATACCACACGCTTACACCTTTTTCTTTCTTTGTGACCCTTACATGTGTATGACCTTTACGACTTATATTAGGTATCTCTATGACTTTTCATCAATTCGATCTTTATAATCCATATGATCTTTAAGATTTTTATTATCTTTATGACCTTCATTATTTTTTACTTAACTCATATGACCATGACCTGTTTGATCTATACGAAGTTTAAAACCTTAAATATAACTTTTAAGACCTATTTGACCTGTATTGGGAATGGATATGGAAGTAAATGTGACAATATGGAAATAAAGACAGAGATACATGATTACCCACATTCATGAAAGAAGAATGTTAAAATACTCAGTTTTGTTTACGACTGTTATATCTTAAAAGAGCATATTATACAAGGTGTGTAAATAAAGTAATAAAAGTGTTTTTTTTAATATGTTTTTATTCGAATAGAATTACAATTCAGTATTGTCTTCTTCAAAATAACTTCCTTGAAAAGCCACACAGCGCTGGAGACGGTTCTTCCATTCCTCAAGGCAGTGCTAGAACTCATATACTGGAATAGCCTTCAGCTAGTCAGTTACAGCCGTTTTAATATTTACTATAGTCCCACAATGACGTCCCTTGAGGCGATTTTTCTGTTTCGGGAAGAGGTAAAAGTTAACAAAAAAAGTTAAAAAGTTTTTTAACCTTGTTAAAAAACAAGGACTCAAATTAGGCGAATAAGGAGGCTGAGGAGCCACAGGAATGTTTTAACTCGTTTACTGAAATGGCTGTTTGATAAGGGCATTATCGTGATGTAGATCCAGTTGTTATTGATGTTTGGTCCCACACGCATGACCTTTTTTCGAAGTTTTTCAAGAATCTCTCTGTAAAAGTGTTGATTTACTGTTTGGCCTGGAGGCACAAACTCTTTGTGGATAATTCCCTGGCTATCAAGCAAATCAGGATGCATTTGTTCTTCGACTTGCTCATTCTTGCTTTTTTGTCTTGAAGTGTGTCTTGCGCATTCTTTGGCGCTTGGTTTCCGGGTCGCAGTGAACCACCCAAGTCTTTTTTGTTCCTACGAAAGGTTTTTTTGGAACAATTTTTTTTGGAACGCAGATTTTTCTTATACCCAATTTGTTTGTCAAAATCTGTTGAACAGTGGTGTGATTCAAGTTTAACGCTTCCCCGATCATTCCTGTCGTCAACCGACGATCTGAACGCACAAGATCCCGTGTTCTATCGACAGTTTCATCAGTTCTTGAAGATGAAGGTCTTCCGCTGCGTGGTTCATCTTCAATCGATTCTCTTCCTTCTCAGAATACCTTAAACCACCGAAAAACCCTGGCTCTTGAAAAAACACTGCCTCCGTAGGCGTGTTGAAGTTTTGCAAAAAGTATCCGTTGAGGTGTGTCCAAGTCTGAAGCAAAACCTGATAGCACACCGTTGCTCAAAATTAATGTCACTCATATTTAAAACGCACTAGAAAAAACCGGTTAATGAAATCAGTCACAAAGAACAAACAAATGACCCAGTCCTTCAAATTAATAGCACCTTCAATACAAGTTCGAACTTGTACTGAAGGTGCATTACATGTTAACGTACCGCCCTTCCAAGTCCCGTCTCAGCAGTGTTGCTAGATCGGGCGCTACGTTGCCAGTCTCATTATTTAATTTATACACCTCGTATATCTTTTTAACATGTATGAGTTCTGTTTCCTTGAAATGGAAACAAAATATTACAAATGTGTATTATTAAATTGTAGATGGTTTAACCTGGTTTTAAGAGCCTTTCCATGAGCTGACTTCCTTTCAAAATATTTATACCAAAACGAATTTCTAAAAAAAGTTCTCGTTTGAAAACAATTATTAATAAAGACTAAATAATAATATATGTAATGGTTTAATTATTGTTGTTTCACCTTCGATCTTTATATTAAACCTATTACAAGTATTAATAATAATAGATCAGCCGGTGTCAGAACTCAGGACATGAATCATAAAATAATGATGGCAAGTTCATCATTGTCAAGGTTCGTTCAATGTAGCATAATACACGTAGAAATTGAAATTTCTATTTCAATTATTTACACGATAGACCAACCTAAATTAATAGTTTCTGCAGTAGGTATACATATTTTATGTGCGTTAGTTAGATGTTCTGGTAGAGAAAATCAATTTATTGGAAAGTTATTTCAGTTTGAATTAAATTTATGGAGAATATTTTTAACAAGTATATTTCAAAGAAAAATCACAGGTACGGAAGTTATACATAGACTCCTTTTTTTTGTTCTACGATAAAAATAACGCTCAGTCTAAATCAAAACCACTAAGAAGTATCTAAACACTACAAGTTTTAGGTGCTATTAAAACAAGAAAGGGAAGGGCTCAAATCTGAAAAATCAGGGGCTTTAACATGAGACTAAATTGAACGCTTTCAAGATGTGTCAAATGAGAACCACATTATAATTAATGCTGCCATCATGATTTGGAATCTGGAGCTAATAGAGTGTGACTCAAAGAGTCACAGTACTTTTGCTCCATTTGGCACAATGTGCATCCTCTTTGAGATAGCCGCTCGAGCTAGGGTTTTAACCACCCGATTCTTTCGAAAAAGGTGGTGATGTCACGCAAAGAGGAGCTCCCCTCGCTATGGCCATGGAAAACCAGCGATGAATAATCACAAAATAGATGCTAAACTGACCCCTCTTTCTGTTCATATCCTACACCATGATGAGTATATTTGGAGATTGGGAGAAATTGTATCGGATAATGAAGATACTGAAGATTTAAAAGAGTTAGATTTAACAGACACAAAACCTAGGCATCACTAAAAATAGTCGCGATTACCGCCAATTTGAAAATGTCAACTTTATTGCATGAAAATGTACTTACCTCCACTATCTTGCATAAAGATTATGTTTTACTTTAACTTAAGAAACTATCTACTTTACTGGCTTAAATTCATGGGGACGATTTTTCATGTTTAGAAATTAAGAATTCTTAAAACATTAGCATACATACTATTTTAACTATCACATACATTATTTATAGAAAGTTTGTGTGCAGATGCAAACATTTACTTTATTTACAAATCGTCATAACTGAGAGCTATTTTTTTCCATTTTTGTTTTTAAATTGGCGCACACAGTAATTGGTAAGCTAGATTGCATGGTTTACACGAAAAGAATAAAATATACTTCCTGTCTTACATAATTTTTTGGTGGTTCTTATTACATAAACTAAAACAACAAGCAGTGCATGTCGAGCAGGCATACGAGTATACATATATCCGTATTTCGTCCGACACTGTGTGTCTTAAGTTCGTTTGCGTTGTGTCGTCATGCGTATCATGAGACGCAGAATACGTGAGCTTCTGAAGTGGTCAAGGAACGCGGAATATACATACATCATTCAGCAAACGATTTTATAAAAACAGATAAATACATTTAATGAAATAACTTTTCTAGCAAATACACATGTTTAAGGTACTTCTATTAATCTCCAGTTGCTATTTTAAACATCAAGTTGTCTTCATATCTCATTTCCATGTTCTTATAAATTTATACATACATCGGCTAAAGTTTGAAAACTCTATAACTTGTATACTGGGTCAATTTGTTTGTTTAAAAAGATACATTCTTACAATAAATAAGAGAAGCATTTTATATGTACAGAAGTGTAAAAAAAATAGTATGTCGAGGACAAATATTTTCGTGATTTATTATTATTTCAGTTATTATCCAATCTGAGATGTTAACTGAATACCATTTTCAATGTCAAATGTTTGACACAAAATAATAATATTTAAGACTATATAAACAGAATAGAATAAATGGGGTGGTGCAAAAGCTTCATAATTTGAGTAAAGCACTGCTAGTATAGGTAAAACTTCAAATATTTGAGCTTGGTCAACTTCTATTCCAAATTTCCGAATTTGTTAAGAAAAAACATGGTTGTAATTTATTAAAAATATGAGTTGCTATGTCTCGAAAACAATGGATGATCTGGAAATAACATTTATTGAAAAATGTATCTTTTTGAAAAACAAAATTAGTCTGTTCAAACTCTACGACGTCACTGTACATCATATATCAATTATTACTATAAGCATATCACTGCTAAAGATTGAAGTTAGGGCAGTTTTTGTATACTTTTCTTTATCTAAATCTGCTTTAACGCCACGTGCATTTGCTAAATTTAACATCCAAAATTCTTCATGGATTTTGTTTTTTAGACTCCAGAATTTTTATTTTTCAATTTGTTATCTGGACTACACTTTTCAAATGTTTGTAATGTATACACGCCTTCTTTCCTTATCTAGAATAGACTCTAGGACTCATGGCACATAGGAAATAATTAAACTCATATTTTGTACATATTTTTATAAACAAATTTTGTACAAATTTAAGCTTTTCAGGTTTCAGAGAATTGAGAACTGCAAAAGCTATTATTTTTCCATTCTTCTTTTGTTAAATATTTTACATTATCAAAACTATTATTTACTATTATTTTATTACTACATTTTTTTTAGAAAAAAAAAAAAAAAAGTTCAGTACCTAGCTTAAAACCATCAATACATGGAATTAGATTCTAATAGTAATTTTATGATTATGGACATCTGATCGATTTCATATTTCCTCCATTTTGTATTGTTAGTGTGGTTTGATACTTTGGTATGGTATAGTTAAAAAAATTGGGCAATAAATGGTCTTTTTTATAATTTTGTACTAGATTATGGGTAATATAGGTTCCAAAAAATCCAGATATGTTAGGTTTACAGTAGTTGTTAGGTTTGGTGGTAATACTTAGGCTATAAAGGTTTAAGGGTTGTTGTCTTGATGCCAAAAAATGCCAAAAAAGCAAAACGCAGTCACAACACAAATACTTTGGGATTCCCAATAGTCAAAATTATGAGAGATATGGTCTAAACAAAAAAATGGTCAAAAATGACTGTTATACTCCCTTTTGGACTTTAAGAGCTTTTGCTCTGTTAATATTTTTTTGATTATAACGAACATTTGTTTTCCTCTGTTCGCTTTTGAGGCCTTAAACGTATTTTTTCCTTGCTTCTACTTTTGGAGAGAACGGTGTCCCGGTTGACATGGAACGTCCCATATATGTATATACATATGAATATATGTCCACTGAATTCTAATAAAATTAATATAAACGTTACGAAAAACCTTAAATGTGTCCAAGTTATAATATGCTTCTATCTTAAAATTTTATATAAATGTAAACAAAAAAAGTTATTTAATAAATAACTTTTTGACAATACTGTAACAACCGTGTACTGTGACAACCGTACACTTATAAATGTCGGTACTTTTTTTAACATAATGAAAATATAAATAATATTTGTGATAACTGATGACAAAGTAGAACAGAACATAATGAAATTGATATTTTGTTGGACATCTTTCCAAACTATAAATTCAAACCATAAATTATATTATAATAGGGATTTATCTGGGGAATCACCAAACGGAAGTTATGATTTTAAACTAAGTCACAAATTGATTTCTTTAATACGCACCTATACTAAATAAATACTGCTATGGGTATTACTGTGTTTGAGACACGAAAACCAACTATTAACAACTTAAGTTTTTCTAAATGACATTGGAAAAATATTCACTTCTATGCCATCATGCGATTTTCTATCAGTATTTCGATAACTACTTGTCATGAGATTGTCAATATTATAAATGCCGTAATTGTCAGTTGTAAAATAGTAATTTCACAGTTTACAGTTTTTTCTACAACTAGAAAAATTACGTGCGTATACAGGGCTTGCTATTATTAAGGGACCTCAGCATGTAAGAAACAAGCATATTCAGACCTAAAAGAGATCCAAGCAAGAGACCACAAGGCAGTGTTCTTGGGCTTGTCTTACTTATATGTAATATACATAGGTATACAAGTGACACCAAATTTGGAACAAGTGAAATTATTGTTTACTTATCCTCATGATACACAGCATTGCTTACAACAGAACAAGGCGAAATTATTTCTACCTGTCTATTACAGGAAGCTTGTAATACCATATAGGATTAGACTAGAAAATGGAAAATAAAACTTAACGAAGTCAAATCGGTACACACCAATTTCAACAATAAAAGATTGAATAATATTCCATCACTGGTCATAAAAGTAACTCATTATGAGATTAAATCTGGGTATGACATTGGATGCAAAATTAAGATGGAAGGGACACGTAAACAAGAAAAAGAAGAACTCAATACAAAATTCAGACAATAGACACTGCCTGCGATTGAAATCGCACCACAAGTAGAAATATGGTGAAACCTCACACACTCCTGATGAAAAGAATGGTGGACATATGGGCCGCCAAACATCCCTAAGTATGGTGGCTCGTCACATAGGCATAGGTACACACAATATCCTTTTTAGAAGATGCTTTTCTCGAGAGGTAGTTGCTCAAAACGTTTCAGAAGGTGACCAAAAGCGCCTGCGCACTCCATCACACCTGCTATAGCATATCCAACGTTTTAATCGCTTCCTAGAAATAATGTGTGTAAATTAAGTAATGAGACTGGCAACGTAGCGCTCGGTCTAGCAACACTGCGGAGACAAGACTTAGAAAGGCGGTAGATTAACATGTAATGCACTTTCAGTACAAGTTGAACTTGTTAGAGTCATTTGTTTGTTCTTTGTGACTTTGGGGATAAGAAAAATCTGCGTAAATATAGTTCCAAAAACCTTTCGCAGGACCAAAAGGACATCAGGAGAGAAAGGTGTCTTGACTTTTTGAAATCGATTGAAAATTATCTCCGTTTTATACAACGTTGGGTGTTTGAGTACGACCCGGAAACCAAGCGCCAAAGCATGGAATGGCACACCTCAAGCTCTCCAAGACCCAAAAAAGCAAGAATGAGCAAGTCGAAGATCAAATGCATGCTGATTTGCTTTTTTGATAGCCAGGGAATTGTCCACAAAGAGTTTCTGTCTCCAGGCCAAACAGTAAATCAACAAAGAGAGGTTCTTGAAAACCTTCAAAAAAGTGTCATGCGTGTGAGGCCAAACATCAAGAACAACTAGATGTTGCATCACAACAATGCGCCTTGTCACACAGATATTTCAGTAAGCGAGTTTTTAGCCAGTAAAAACATTCCTGTGGCTCCTCAGCCTCCTTATTCGCCTGAATTGAGTCCTTGTGACTTCCTTATCTTCCTGATATTGATAGATAAAAATCATCTCAAGGGACGTCATTCTGGGACCATAGAAAACATTCAAACGGCTGTAACCGACCAGCTGAAGGCTATTCTAGTATATGAGGTCTATATAGTTGTCTATATGAGGTCTGTATAGTTGTCTCCAGCGCTGTGTGGCTTCCCGAGGAAGATATTTTGAAGGAGCCAATGCTGAATTGTAATTATATTCGAATAAAAAAAATCAGTCTCATTACTTAATTTACTCACTTCGTATTGATGGTGCGATTTCAATTGCAGACAGTGTTAATGGCTTATAGACAGACATTCAAATTTGTCTTTATTCAATAAAACTTTCATCTATAATCAGCATACAACTTTGAGGATGCACAAAATATAGTATCAAAATAATACAAGCATTTCAAAACAGAACAAAGTTTTCCGTGCTATGGTGCACCATGGTTTGTTAGGATAGGATAGACTGATATCTACGTAGATCTTGGCATTCTAACAATTAAAGAGGTATGAAATGCTTCCTCGTCGTGAAAATGCAAGTTCTTCAGCTGTTAAACAATCGAAATCTGTTCCGAAAACTGAAGAGAACAAAGCCATTTGAACTTGTGTAGCGTATTGTGTCAAAAGCAGGATTGTGCGTGGGTCTTATTGTTTAGTTTTAAAATCACAACTAGCTAAAGGACGTCATTGGACTATGTATCTGATAAATATTTAATATTAAGGGCTATTGGATATAAGTTGATTGTTGATCTTATAGACTAAAATCTACTGGTACATCGTATAAGTTTAAGTAGGTACTTGATAACTCTACAATGTTTGCTTATTTTAAAATGCCACACCAAAGTAAAAGACAAGAGCCACTATCATTACAATTTCATTATCCATTCGCGATTTCCATTATTTCTCCACAAACAGATGTTTCTTCCTATTCATGATTCATACATTAAGACGCAACATACATTATTAATATACATCTAATGATAATAAAAAAAAATGGAAACGCGTGAACCGCCGGACCATTTAAAATTGTATCTCGAACGAGGGAAAGCAGCGCCTCACGTGATCCCCGCTCGGGGTCGCCCGTTGGTCGAGTTGGATCCTTGTGGGACGCCATTGGTAGAGACGCGCTTAGACACCTGAACAACGACTTAGTATAAGACGAGTGTCTTCCGCTTTCGCTGCAGGTTGTGCCGAACATTCTTTGGTTGACCACAGTCGTCGATCAGTGTGGACGAAACGCGGTTTCTGTGATTGAGAGTCGCTTTATCGTTTGGCGTTTGGATCGCAGCAGGTGAGAATTAACGCAATTCGTTTATTTGCTGTTTAAATTGGCCTGTTAAGTCTCCAGGTGACGTCGGTAGTTTTTGGTGATGGTTCTGTAACTTTTCGGTCGGATATACCTAACCTTACTTTTTTGATTGGTTGAACTGCAGCATATTCTTGAATTAAATAGTAGGCGAATAAAAAAAGACTATACGTTATGGTTTTTCAGTTTTAGTCGTTTTTTTGTTGGTGGTTTGAAATTGTTACAATTTTTTGTATCAAAAGATCTGGAGAAAGTCAAATAATTGTTGTCAATCTACCTCAACATCATAAGAATCAGAATTTAATGCTTGTTTTGGAAATTTGATATAACAAATATCTTTCCCTCCAATTCTATTTGCAAAATTGTCTTGTAAGTGCTTCTAAGAGTTTCGTAATAAGTCTAAATTATGAGTGGCAAATATCAAGGTCAAACGTTGAAGATTCGTTGATACTAAATTGGCGAACTTTTACTTCTTGTGGGCCTTTATTCATCTCACGCATGTTTTTTTAGTAACTGTAAGAAGTAAAAGTAAAGACTGGATCCACTTCAATAGGTAGGACTTGTCTGAAGATATTACTACGAGAGGTCATTGCCAATTAAGTTTGTAGTTCAGGATAAGTTTTAGACTATTTAGTCTAGACGCCACTAAAAATATACTCAATAGATATCCCTATATGAGAAATTTATTTGAAATACTTGTTTACATAAACTGATTGGTGTTTTTCACTTCCGAAAAAAAAAACTTTTATAAACAATTTTTAAATTCGTTTTTATGTAATAATTTAAATATAGTAATCAGCTCAAAAGTGTGATGTAGGTTTCATACATTATTATAAAAATATAAAATTCCACCGTGCATTCTTATTTAGTATTTATTATAGTATGTATTTATTTATATATATTTATAATTCATTTATTTATATGTTATAGTATTTATATATTTATTATTCACCATATTTCTAGTCGATAGATATCTAGATACCTTTCTAGAGATTTCGGAGTTGATGTAGCAATACCTCATTTGGTAATGATCAGGTATTTTGATATGATCAGATCAGACAATCAGATTGATATGAATTATCTAAGTGGAAGTCTAAATTAGTAGTTTCAACAGTCTTCATGTCAATTCAAAATAAGTCTAGTTGTCAACTAGACTAGAACTGTTTCAATTATCTCATCTCATAATTAAGTTATTCGGTACTTGTACTTATTTTTGTTTCATAAAAAGTAATACAATTACAATCTTTTAACTAATTTATTTTCAATATATGAGATGTGTAAATTAAGTAATGAGACTTTTTTGTGATGAAAATTTTTATTTTTTTTTATTTTTTATTCGAATAGAATTACAATTCGGTATTGAAGAAATCAAACCAACTTTCTTCGGGAAGCCACACAGCGCTGTAGACGATTCTTTCATTCCTCAGAGCAGTGCTGGAACTCAGATACTGGAATAGCCTTCAAATGATCGGTTACAGCCACTCGATGTTTTCTATGGTCCCAAAATGACGCCCTTTGAGGTGATTTTTCAATCTCGGGAAGAGAAAAAGGACTCAAGTCACAAGGACTCAAGTCAGGCGAATAAGGAGGCTGAGGAGTCACAGGAATGTTTTTAGTGGTTAAAAACTCGTTTACTGAAAATGCTGTGTGGCAAGGCGCATTGTTGTGATGCAACAACCAGTTGTTCTTGATGTTTGGTCTCACACGCATGACCCTTTTTCGAAATTTTTCAAGAACCACTCTGTAAAAGTGCTGATTTGCGGACTTGGAGGCACAAACTCTTTTTCCCTGGCTCTCCCCAAATAGCCCAAATTCCCTGGCTATCAAAAAAAGCAAATCAACATGTATTTGATCTTCGACTTACTCATTCTTACTTTTTTGGATCTTGGAGAGCTTGAAGTGTGCCATTTCATGATTTGGCGCTTGGTTTCCGGGTCGTACTCAAACACCCAAGTCTCATCACCAGTAATGACACGTTCAATAAAATGGGGATACTTTTCAATCGATTCCAAAAAGTAAGACAACTTTCTCTCCTGATGTCCTTTTGTTCCTGCGCAAGGTTTTTTGGATTCATTTTTTGCACAGATTTTTCGCATCCCCAATTCTTTAGTCAAAATCTGACGAACAAATTCAACCAACGATCTGAACGCACAAGATCCCATATTCTATCGACATTTTCATCGGTTCTTGAAGATGAAGGCCTTCCGCTGCGTGGTTCATCTTCAATCGACTCTTTTCCTTCTGAGAATGTCTTAAACCACCAAGAAACAGCTGAAAAAGCACTGACTCCGTAGGCGTGTTGAAGATTTACAAAAGTATCCGTTGCGCTGTGTCCAAGTCTGAAGCAATACCTGATAGCACACCGTTGCTCAAAATGAATGTCACTCATTTTTAAAACGCACTAGAAATAAGCGGTTTACGAAAACAGTCACAAAGAACAAACAAGTGACTCTAACGAGTTCAAACTTGTACTGAAGCTGCATTACATGTTAACCTACCGACTTTCCAAGTCCCGTCTCCGCAGTGTTGCTAGATCGGGCGCTACGTTGCCAGTCTCATTACTTAATTTACACACCTCGTAAATTAAAACTCTTGGATCAACATTCACAATGAAAAACGAATAGTCAGATAGAATGTCTAAAAATTTTATGGAACTGTTTCAATTATGTATCTCATGACTCATGATTGAGTTATTCGGTAGTCGTACTTATTTTTGTTTGGTAAAAGTGATACAATTACCCTTTTTTCAACAAAAGCATTCACTGATGCTGTTGCCTTTCGAAACTCATTAGAAACTTGCTCTCGTTAGCTAGTTTATAGATACTTTACAAATATTGATCTGTAATTTACATCGAGTTGCAATATAGAATATCATTTGCTCACAGACAGTGTCCAACCCAAGATCTCAAATATTTTCAAAATCATCGAAAACGTTAGATCAGACCAGCTATTAATCTTGTAACAAAATGCAACTAGAATAATATACCTTTATGTTTTAAAAATGTTTTCACTGTAATAGACCTTTTAATATACAGAAGCAATATACAGTATAAAATATAATGGATAAGCTTGAATTAATATGTGGCTTATTTATACTTTTTGAAAAATTATTTTCAAATAGGTAGCTTGAAATATTATATTTTAAATACCACATAAATAAACATAACTCCTATTAGTATTTTAATTTAATTTTCAACCGCGACTGGTTTGCGACACAACGTTTATAGATAATTGTGTTTTTTCTTTATTGCATTAAAAAGAGTGCCGGTGTACCCATGACGACCTTGAAAAATTAATAATACAAGAAATTAAGATGTTGATTGATTGATCTATGTATGTGCAAGTTTTCGTCCGTTTTTCATAAGACTCTAATAGATAACGAACGTATCATAAAAATGAAATTTAAAATCTTACTACTCGTATGTAGAAAGTAGAAGTTATGCTTAAATATTTATTTAGTTAATATTCACTGTTCTAAATTTTATATTATGCAAAAATGTTTCCTCGAATACATACATATCAATGTTCGTCATTCTGACTACGACGTCAATCATTTCCTTGTTCATAATGTGTTTTTTTATGGTTGCATTAAATGAAATAAATTGCATATAGAAATTTGTTAGTTAAAATAAACAATATTATCTGTGGGGAATTATACAAATGACAATATTATACAAGGTTTATTATAAAATTATGGTCATAATGACATAAGTCATATACGGTTACTGTAATTTATTTTACTGTAGCTGTATCATCTATTATTTATCTAATATACAAAATTCGTCATATCACATAAATGAAATACATATACCAGCCTTATATGGAATATGTTTAAGAATAACTGATAGAATAAATACAGATATACATATACCACCACTGATAAAGTTTTAAAATTTAAATAAATATTAACTAAAACATGTACGCGACAGCTATTGATATTCAGATTTCAGTATTCATTTAGTGCCATAGTCTTTTTCATTCATAGTACAAGTTAGTTGTGAGCTCTTTTACTTCGAATCTACTCATGTTTACTTTTGTAATCAGAAAACAGACCGGGCTCAATTTTTCAAAACCGGTTGTACAGAACATTTAACAACCTTTCAAATAAGATACGAATTATTTCTCTTGGTTAACATCTGAACAATTAAAAGCTCCATATACTATGAAGCTCCATATACTATGAAAATAACTCCATAATACTGTGAAACCGATAAGCCCAAAACCCTATAAACCCATAACTCAGGTTATGCGAGGGTGTAATACCAAGCAACTTTGTAGAATGTACATGGAAATGCATGACTGTGGTTAGCAGACTTTTATAACCCTAGAACTCAGTAATATTTTAACCCCAACACTATAAAACCCGGTATGTAGAAGGGTGTAGAATACGAATCTCTGTGGACACATAGATCTCATACATTAGTATGAAACTAAGGGAAGCCTGAGAGGATTCTATAACCACATAACCTACAAGATTCTAAAACCACATGAACTAGGAAACATATCCACGTAATATGTGTGAAAAATCGCTAGATAAGGATTTTTTGAGGTCAAAAGATTTTTTAAGGTCAAAATATGAACTAATCTGGTAATTATGACCTTAGATCCGAAATTAGCGGATCAAAATGTGATAGCATCCACTAGTCTAGTTCACAGCCATAACTATTTTTTGTAGTGGTATGTTACTGTTTGTTTTAAATAAATGCTATTACTCTCCCAGCCTTCATGTTTTCATTCTTTTTTTTATAGGCGTGTTAGATACATTTTTAAAACTAAAGAGTTTGTGAGTTATCTTTAAAATTGAAAGCATATATTGTGTTATTTTTTCACATTTCTTAATCGAACCAATACGTACATAATGTACATACTGAATATAATAATACGTACATAAATATAATACGTACATAATGTAAATTCACCGAAGCAATAATGTTTTTTATATCACCGTTTATTACTATATTCAAAGTAATAATCAGTTACAAGGACAGTTTGTTGTAAAATTAATTTTGTAATATGTTCCGGTATTCGAAGCAAACTCCTTTTTTCACGTTTTAGCCGCTTTTTCGAAAATATTAGTTAACCCAGTCGTTAACCTAGCCTTTCGGTTACATTTCTAGGTAAAGCTTTTTTTAAGGGGTATGAGTCACCTAGTTCATAATTGCAACAATCATCGTCGCTGCATATAAAAAGAGTCTTTTTTAAATTTATATGTACCATATAATATTGCAAACTGAGGTACTTTCTACTGAGGAACGATTGCATTTTGTTTTTTTTGCTGCACTCGACATAGTTCGGAGCTAATTTTAAACCGAAATTATCCCGCTAAAAATATAACATTTCACTGTTTTGTCGTCCTAGAGCTACTTGATTGTTTTACTCCATGTCCCCTAATCCGGACCACTTACCTTCATTCGCTTGTTCTCTCGCTCACGTCGCGTCGTAGTAGGCTAGGCGTTACTACAATACACGTAATTTAGTAAAATTATGAAAATATTATCCGTAGGTTCCTTTGGACGGTGGAAGTAGGCCAACGAAAGTCTTCTGTTTCAAAATTAATATTGTTATATAAGAAGGTTTACCAATAATATCTACCTGGCTATTCGGTGACTCAACTATTAACTCGTTAGGCAATAATATATACATACATACATACGAGTGGTCTCCTAACACAAAATCGCTAGAGAAATGTGTTATTTTAAATCGCAGTTGACTTGAAAAAAATATTAATTCCGTATAAAATCTGCTTCGGTTGACTGGTTTGATAATGAATGTATATTTCAGAACAGACTAGTTGAATAAATTAAGTAAATGGAAGATGTTAATAATATGTTTTAAAAGTAATATTCCACATTATTATATGAAATTATTAATAGATATACTGGGTGTCCAAAAAAAAAACACATTTATAAGTTTAGGGGGTTCCTTAAGTCAAGATATAAAAATCCTTCGCTTCCTAAGATAGCTGCCCCCTGAAGGTGAAGTCCAAAAGGTCTTCTATTTTAATTATCCTAGAGACAAATGTAATCAAATTTGCATCCGAAGTAATTTTTTGCTGCTGAATCTACCGGTGGTATCTAAAATTATATACCTTAATTAAGGAAGTGGGAGGTCATGGTCACGAAAGGGTTAAATAGGCTGACCACATTTGGAGATCATTTTTCAACAAGTCTTATGATCCTGAAATAGCAAATTGAAGATTTAATGCATATTGTACCTATGAGGGGACATATATACTACTAATACATTCCACTACCTCCATTTTTTTGGTGAAATTTCAAACCGTTGAACACACCTCAAATTAGTTCATCATTCCTGTGACAGTGCATGTGGTAACAAGAGGTTTCGGCCTCATTGCCTCATCTATTTTATTTTTTCCTAAACCCTGCGTCTACTTTAATTCTGAAGTCAAAAATTGTGAAGGTTGTGAAAACAAAAGAGCAACTTCCGCAATGTCGTTGACAGCTCTCTCAAGCTAATTTTCAGTTTGTTTCGTTGTTTTTTTTTTTATTATGACTACTTTTTCAAAAAGTGGAAAGGGCGTCACCTTTAGGAGGTTCTAGATTCCTTAGCATGTCTATGGAACTTTTATTCTTATTTGGACCCTGACTTAAGGAAACATCACCCAAAATCTTTTCCGAACACCTTGTATATTGTCCATATTAAAGATCAATATCGATCGATAATCCTACTCAAATTCCACTGAAATTTGAAGTTCAGACAACGTCATGAAAAAATTAGGCATAGGAAAATAAGACAGACTAGATATAGTAGATGCCACTATTTGCAATATACTTTGATTGTTAAATAAAATTCGTGCGTAAACTCGATACAAGGGTACGGATTTTGACTTGTGTAATGCACTAGCCGCTTATGAGAAAATTCATAATATTATGATTTGCCAGCTAGCAAACTTACGTTGTCTCTTTTTTACTCAAATTGTGGAGGTGGTTTGGAAGTTATAATAGACCTCAATAGCCAAAGTTCAAATAGATTCCATGTTAACACTTTGGGAAGAGAATACTAAAGAAATACAACTTTTATGTAATCAGTTTGTATATATTATATAAAATAATTCAGGTCAAAATATCCTGCCAAATATTATCTCATCTTTTATTCATGCCATAGTTAACAAACCGCGAAATAAAATTGTCATAAATTACCACGAAAGTATTTGATGTTTTGCTTCCTTGCCCTTGAAGAGAATGCAAGAAGGGTCACGTGATTTTTCGATATCCATTTTTTTAAAACTTCATTGAACTAAAAAACAGTCTCTTAATGTTGAGTTTATTTATGTCTATGTCTAAGTTTTACCTCTAAATTTGGAGTGACCCCTAAGATACTCTTTTGATCTCAAAAAATAGGTAACATATTAGTATATTTGTAATACAACCCGAATATCTGACCAATTTTTCGTTCCCATTTCCCATGAAAAATTTGAAGCACATTGTGTGCAGACGAATTTTAAAATGTATGCTACATTTTTCTTAATATTGTCGATATACGATATCTACATCGTTACTATAATTGGTAAATACTGCTATGCAAATTACCTTGGTGCGAGATGTCGACTGATACTTTAAAATATCTTTGACCCTGTCGTCTGTCTCATCGCACAGAACTCACTATCCTTGAGAAAACATTTCTCCTGGCAAATACGTTTAGTAGTATACCATACATAGGGTGTACCAGAAATGTTTACATAAGTTATAACTGCTAATAGAGATATCAGAGTGCAATAAATTCTATATACAACATACCGTTTGTGTAAAGCCGACATCGGCCATGTTATTAGATGCTATCGTAAAATTAAACAAGTTGGAAATTATCACAGGGTTTTAAAAGGAATTGTTCCTGACTCGCTAGACGATATTTCTCAAAATGAACGGAAGTCCATGCGGTTTCAATAAGATGACGATCCCATACAAGGATTCCTCCTCCCCCCAGATGGTCAACCGACCATACAAAAATAAGACAAGATTAGGTCTCTGACTAATGCCCCATCCCCAGAAAAAGAACTTAGTAGGTAAGCAAGTGTGCCCCCTCCCCTAGAAAAAAATGCGATATCCACCCTTGATCACATATATCCCTTGTGATCATTAGTACCATAATTAAACTGGCCATTTCGTTCGCCTGATATTTTTCCTCTAGATGTGTTTCTCTGGAAATATTTAAAAGAAACAGTTTATAATTCACAGCCTCAGTTTAGATGATTTCCAAAATAAAATTATACAATCTTGCCGACTTATTAGGTACACCTGAGATAATAAAAGCAGCGTGGGCAAGAAATCTTCAAAGAAGGTTTGAAATGTCCGTGTCATTTTTACGTACTTGCTTTCCAGTTGAATCATAAATTCTTCTTTTTTAAGACACCGGCTTTCTCTTATTTTTAAGAAAACACTAATTTTTAAAATCCTCTGGAGTGTTTTTTAAATTAGTTTAATTTAGCTATATCATCTAATACCGTGGCCTACTTTAATAGTTCCTTATTAACACGATATTTTGTTTACAAAAAGTTAATTTAAAATATCTCCACTATTTATGGACCGATTTTGAATAAAAAAAACTTTCAGTGACGAATAAACTATATGTATAATGTAAACTATATTATAATGATGTATAGGTTGGCACATAAAAATATATGAGATGTCGTTCGTAAAAAAGTTGATAGTGGCACTGTGGGAGCGGTTTTACCAGAGGCGGCATTTTTAACGCTGAATAACACTCCTCCTACAACAAATTCTCGTCGCTTTTGTTGCACTCCAATATATTTATTAGTAGAAAAGTTATTACTTGTATAAATTATTCTGGGTCACCTGGTATACATACACAGTAATTATATCGGTATTTCCCATTACAAAAAATACATGTCCATATAATTCGGGTGACATTTTAACAAGGAAGAAATATTATTTTTCCCAGGTTTGCGAAACTGTTTTAACTGATATACATACCTACGTATACCAAATAATGGGATTTCCCAAAATATTTTCAGATTCAGATACAGACATTCATTTACAGATTATTTTAATCTCCTATTATTTAAAATATATTGACATCATTTTGTAAGATCATTGATGATTAATTAATGATAATTCTTAATGCAACGTTTAAAAAAGTAAAAGCAACTTTACTTATTAATTATTTTAAATTTTTTTAGCAGTTTAGTTTAATTGTGATAAAAAACCTTGCAGGATATTAAAAATTGTTGTACATTAAAATAAGTAGTGCATTTAAAAAAAGGAAAAAGCAAACCACAGCCAAACGAGTAAAAGGAAAATTACGACTAAGGTCAAACTGGAGACTGATCGACGCAAAAAAAAGTGACCCTAGCTGGAAATGTACTATAACTAGCTAATATTAAAATAAAAAAAAAAAACAATACTATTTCCGCCTTCCTATGAATCACGGTTTTAAAAATATTCCATGTATACCTTTGTTGATTGTCCAAATGTAAGTAAGTTATCCAACTGAAAGTTTTAGTGGATACAATTTATAAAACCGTCACGGATTTTTAAAATACAGTGTGGAACAGCCAAATGGAATAAATTCAGTAGGTCCATTACTATGCATTTTTTAAGAAAATCCTGAGACACGGCAATTTCTAATTATAAACTGACATCTTGCGACGTAAAAATATCATCCCTAAATTCAACCCCCTTCAGGTGACAGCTACAACCCCTAAATTTTCAAATTGGAAGTAGGGGCTTGTGATACTTCATTTGAAATGTCTTTTCATTCTCTATTCAAAACTGCTATGGTTTTAAGTTTTATTGCAGAAAATAACAATCCGCCGATATCTCAAGGTACCGTAAGCAAAATAGAGAAGCAGATTCGGGAAAGTGGACATGTACGGCAGCTAAAGAAAAATCCTCCCAATAAACTCAGTGATGATCAGAAATTGCATGTAATGCTTATGCTTGAAGAAAATCCACATACGTCGAGTCGTCAAACAGCTTCAGCATTAAATATTAGCCATTCCTCGATTCTCCGCATATTAACAGATAATTAGATGCACCCATATAAACTGGTCCCAATTAATGAGCTCGCGGAAGACGATTTTGATAGACGAATTCTCTTTTGTGAACAAATGATGCAAAAGATAGATGACAATACTACAAATACAAAATGTTTTATTTTCGGATGAATCTACATTTACACTTCACGGCCATGTTATTCGCCAAAACTGTCGTTACTGGTCGAGAGAAAATCCTCACTGGATGAGGGAACTACACACGCAAAACCCTGAGAAAATTATTGTTTGGGCAAGAATAATTGGAGAAAATATCATTGGTCCCTTCTTCATTGACGGCAATTTGAATGGAGAAACTTATTTAGCGCTGCTCCAAAATAATGTTGTACCGACGATGGCAAACTTGTATCCAGCTGAAGGAAACCCACAACTTTCAGGTAATGCAATATGGTTCCAGCAGGATGGCGCACCAACATATTACGAAGTCAGTGTCCGGCAATATTTCCACACAATCTTTCCAAATTGCTGGATATGGAGACGTGGTTGTGTAGAATGGCCTGCACGATGAAGGCATGCATTTTGAACATCTCCTGCATTAACAATGATTTGATTTTTATTTTAATGTAACGAATTTCCTCCGCTGGAGAAACTTTTTATTTCTTGTTAATTTCTGCACTAAAATTTAAAACCATAGCAGTTTTGAATAGAGAATGAAAAAACCTTTCAAATAAAGTATCACAAGCCCCTACTTCCAATTTGAAAATTTAGGGGCTGTAGCTGTTACCAGAGGGTTGTTGAATTTAGGGATGACATTTTTAAGTCGCAAGATGTCATTTTAGAATGAGAAATTGACGTGCCTCAGAATTTTCTAAAAAAAATGCATAATAATTGAGCTACTGAATTTATTCCACTTGGCTGTTCCACACTATACATACGCTGGGTGTAAGCAAAACGCAAGGCATTTATAATATCTAACGAGCGTTCATATATATTTGACTTCAAGTTGACCGTAGAAAAAAAAACGCGAAGTTTGAACCAAATTTTGTCCAATGTGGCATGTAAATACATTTTTAATAGCTTTTGTTATAGGCAATTTGGTGAAACGATTAAGTTTTTGCCTTTGAATGTGATGGTCTGGGTTCAAATCCCAACAACTTTTTTTTACATTTAATATGGGTTGACTGAAAGACGAACTTGTTGAATTGATTTGAAATGTTGATGAAATGACCCCTTTTTTGACATTATTCTAAATATTTTTGCCACCTTCAAATAGAATCGAAACATTTTCTAAGAGATGAGAAGTAGAGTGTCTCATTTATTTTTTTCCAAAATTCTTTCTTGAAGTTGATCAAGGTTATTAATAGGAACTTGGAACATTGTATTTGTCACGTACGGCATCTTGGAGGAAATGCATGTTCAAAATTCAGGCTCATCAAGCGATTACGGAAAATATTCTGTAACATTGCCATTGTTTCACCCCCAGTATGTACTCTAGCACCAACTTACTAGAAGTAAATTGAAGCAATTTAGTCATTATCCAACTGATTAACGAATGGTGTAATAATTTCTTATCTGTATTGTTCGACAGTCATCGTTCCGTTAAAGAAAATGGGTCTATTATTCTCCCTCGGTTGATGATAGCACACCAAACACCAACTTTCTGCTCCTGAAGAGGGGCTCCGACAAAAAATTGTCTGATTTTTCGAAAGTCCACGTTCTCGAATTCTGCAAACCATTCTTCATCTAGAAGAAAATTTTGTCCAGATTTTTTTCACCAAAATTATTCAAAAACCATTGAAAACATTCCTGATAACAAGTTAAATGGTAGGAAAACAAGTGCACATAAGTCGTTCTTTAAAACAGCTGGCAGGTACCAACAGACATACCCGGTTAGCTGCGACAGAACAAGCACATAAGTTTTGCAAGTATCTTCCATAACTTGATGCACATTATCTATCAGTTGCATTTTACATTCCACACGCCTTGTTTCCCTAAACGGTTGAATGCGGCGAAGAGAATACCTGGACGTATTACAGTCGTTATTCACAACTACATCAGGAAACTATTGTTGAAATTCATTCATTGTTCTAAAATTGTTCATCCATTTCTGAAGTAATACTCTAATATAAGAATTTTTTGTTGTGTAAATACCGTTTAAGGAGTTTTTTGTAGACATCTGTACAATACATACGTTTGCATTGGCAATGTCTAATCTGAGGTCAAATTTTGTTAAAACGCACGTCAGTTAGCAATTTTGGAACTTTTTAAAACAATATTTATTATCGATTTAAGCTCTGCTGGTGTGTATTTTTCAAGAGCCTCTTTTATAACTACTCTGTTGATCTAATATTTGTCAATATTTAAAAAACGTAAAAAATAACCATCTTGCAATGGTACTTAGTGGAAATAAAATTTATTACTTACACGTTTTATTCCGTTAAATCGTGAAATACACATGACAAACACAGGTGTAATACAAATGTATCCTGTCAAAATTATTACAAAGGAATTTAGTTTGACCAGTTCTTTAAACAATGAAATGGGAAGTGGCCGTGTTCAAATAACATTTATTAGATAAATATTCTGTTCAAAATGCCATTAAAGGTATCTATTACCAACAAGTTATCGCGACGATCGCTTTTGCATAATTTAGTAATACTTTATGGTACATTTAGTACAATTATTTTAAATAATTAGAGAAAATGCGACCTTTATACTTATACAGGTTGATGAAACATGAAAAAATATCGAAAAAAATAATAACAACAGTTCTCTGTCTTCAACACGTAATGAACTGGAATCAAATACAGTAGGGTACTGGAAAGAAATGAAAATCCATTATTAAGGTCTCTGAATCAATTCCGTTAAATATTATAGATGTATCAAGCACAACGTGTATGCCGTCCAATCCAATTATATTTATTTGCTCGTATTACACCTAAATCTTCATAGAATGTAGGGCCTACCGTTTATTACATCGAAACCAGTAGTTTAGACTTTAGAAAACAGTGAGAGGGTTCAATTTATCAATTCGTCGTTTCATGTACTTTTGTTTGCGGTTTCGTTATTAATATTATGCTTATATGTTTCCACATCGTCTACAGTTTCAAAAAGTATGTTCAAACCGTGAAAAGGTCAACAATCTAGTATCAGCGTGGATTATTCCAAAGATGAATACGACGCTAATTTGGGTGAAAATGAAAATAAAACGTCTCGACAACATTTATGTCGGATGACACAAGAAATAATACTTAATGTATACTAAAATATTAAAACTATTGAAATGCCGAAGATGACGGTATACAAAATAATTAAGAGTGGATGGAACGGAATAGAAGAAAAAATGTAAGACAAGACGCGTCACACGGACAGTTAAAGAACTTTATCTGTTGTAAGTTAAACTTTTGAAAAATACAATTACAGGTACAAAAAAACTGAAATACTGAAGTCTGAAGGCCTATTATCTCTTACTTCGCAAAACATTTTGGAGATGATTGTTAAGATAGTGTTTAAATGTATTTTTATTAGTTAATTTAATTAGTTAGTTTTATTTATAGTGTCTTTGGGTAGAAGAGGAATTTAAACATCACAATTCCAAGCCTGCATATAAATGTTTTTTTTCTTAGATGTAACTGTAAAAGACGTGGACAAATTGGAAGTGTATTGTGATTGGGTGGTGGTTTTAGCTTATCATAGATACAAATTGGAGAATATAGGTATTTGAGGAACGAAACAGTCGTTTTGCAACTGAGAAAGTAAAAAGCAATTTCTTTCACACCCAGATGGCCTGCGCACCGACCGTGATTTCCGTTAGCTTGTAACTAACAAAACATAATTGTAGCCACTCTAATTACGAGAGTCCAGTCCGATGAATCATTCGGGCAGAGCTCGATGAAAAAATGCCCAACTATCAAGTTATGCTCTTTGCTCATTCTCGAATCACACCTGAAATTTAATGTTGCAATAATAAAATTGTTCCATTTTTATTTCCTGCTTTCCAAATAGATTTCTCGTTGTTATACCGAATACTATGAACGTCGAGTGTACTTCATATTAGCGGTAAAAAAATGTTCAAACCGAATTCGGAAACAGTGTAATAAGGATATTTGTGCCGGTTACTTCCTTAGTATTTTGGATGACGACGTAATTAATAAAAACGAAAATTTGCATTGTCAAAGTTAGGGTGATTAATTAATGAATTCATTACCTTTACTGTAGACAAACCATCACACATAAAATTAACAACTCAGTATATTCATACAATTAAATTAAAAAAAAAAAACAAGTAAACAGCTAGTTAACAAAATTTGACTTTTGTGGAAAAACTTTTATATTGACATACATAGGTGTATGTTTCCCGATGACAAATATATGTAAAAACAGACATTGTTATCATGTCTAAATCTGTAGTTGACAAAACGTTTATTAACTTGTTTAAAAAATACTGTTCTCAATGAAGGTCTGTATATGAGCGTATAATACAATCATAGTTCCAGCAAAAAAAAAATCATAATTTTACCTCACCTTCACGTTTAATGAAAAACTTTGTCAAAGTACTTGACCAACGAGGAGCTGCATTTAAGTACTTGCAAAATGATTTCACAAGGTTTTCCGAAGTCAAACTTCGAGAAGATTTGAAGTTATGGTTCTATGGAAAATTATATCTTTTAGAATGGTGGTCAAAGAATTGTTGGGAAAATAAAAAAGTGAGAACTATAAGCAAATTGTTTCTAAACTTTTGGTTAATTAGGTACAACAAAATAAGTACCTACATTTACAAATATATTTACAAATGCACTTTCTGGGTTGATTTCTTTTTATCTTGATTTTTTTTTCTGAGAATCTATATAGGGAACATGAGCGATGAACAAAGAGAACATATTCATGACTTGATCAGGATACCAGGGATTTTGGTAAAATTTCAGTATTATGTTAGGAAACTATTGTTGGGTGTGTGTCTGTGTGTGTGAAAACCTTTTTTTTTAACATATATTTGGACTTAGCGACCCCCAATAATCCCAAAAATAACTCTTTTCGTCGCTGGGGAAGAAATGTGTAAACTAGTATTAAATGAAAATCAGGTACTTTTTGTATCTATCCTCAACTTAAGCAACTTTGCAAATCCCTTCGCTCTTGGTAAATATCCTTCAGATTGTTTTCAAAAAGATGACGTCTGCCGAACCACTTTGGAAAAATCATGTTTGAGATTTAGGGATGTAACAGCAATGGCCTATTACATTTATAAAGCTAGAATCAATTTCTAGCTCTCTGATATGTCATTCATCGTCAGAATTATGGGACAAACTGTATATCTACACCTGTCTCAAATTAATTTGTCAGTCATATTGCACTCAAATAAAACAGAAAGTACTGAAACAACTTTAATTGAGGATGTTACGGTTTGCATGCAATACTGTTTGCTTAGACTAATAGTTAATAGATTCTATCTTGCATTGTTCTTTACTTTTCCATCAATTGTTTCTCAACTAATATAAGCAATGCGATATTATCGATATTGTTGAAGAGTGTGATGATATGGCTTTCTAAAATCGATTATGTAGGTACTAATTTTCTTTAGCAAATTCATTAGGTATAATTGTGATTATTTTTTTTGTTATTATTAATTTATGTGTGTGCCCCACTGAGAACCAGAACAACTTGAATAATTTTGATGTAAAAATATAGGCCAAAAAAATATATTTTTGAACAGAAAAAGCTTAGGGATAGCTTTAGCCGAAAAATGATTCCATTGTTTTCGACATGTCTCAAAACTAGTGTATCCAAATTTTCGTCGAAAAAATAAGGTTTATAAATGTTTTTCCCGCGCCAAATTTAAACCATTCAATAATAAATATGAAACAGTTTAGATAGAACACACAAAATTCTCAGCAGTGTTTTTCCTAAACCCTGAAAAAACAAATAAAAAACGCTATTACTTCGCATCTACAAGGTGTGTAAATTAAGTAGACTGGTTTTCAACTTCCTTGGGAAGTCACACAGCGCTGGAGACGGTTCTTCCATTCCTCATAGCAATGCTGGAACTCATATACTGGAATAGCCTTCAGCTGGTCGGTTACAGCCGTTTGAATGTTTTCTATTGTCCCAAAATAATGTCCCTAGAAGTGATTTTTCAATCTCGGGAAGAGAAAAAAAGTCACAAGGACTCAAGTTAGTAGACTCCTTATTCAAGTTAGGTTAGTTAGGCGAATAGTTGGGTTAGTCAGGCGAGGTTAGTTAGGCGAATAAGGAGGCTGGAGACAGGAATGTTTTTAATGGCTAATAACTTGTTTACTGAAATGGCTGTGCATTGTCGCAATGCAACATCCAGTTGTTTTTCATGTTTGGTCTCACACTCATGATCCTTTTTCGAAGTTTTTCAAGAACCTCTCTGTAAATGTGTTGATTTACTGTTTGCCCTGGAGGCACAAACTCTTTGTGGACAATTCCTTGGCTATCAAAAAAAGCAAATCAGCATGCATTTGATCTTCGATTTGCTTTTTTGGGTCTTGGAGAGCTTCCATGAAGTGTGTCATTCCATGCTTTGGCGCTTGGTTTCCGGGTCGTACTCAAACACCCAAATCTCATCACCAGTAATGACACGTTGCATAAAATGGGGATCATTTTCAATCGATTCCAAAAAGTCAAGACAACTTTCTCTCCTGAAGTCCTTTTGTTCCTGCGAAAGGTTTTTTGGAACCATTTTTGCGCAGATTTTTCTCATCCCCAATTCGTTAGCCAAAATCTGATGAACAATGGTGAAAAAACAATGAAAAAACCATCCGTAGTCGTGTTGAAGTTTTGCAAAAGTATCCATTGCGCTGTGTCGAAGTCTGAAGCAAAACCTGATAGCACACTGTTGCTCAAAATGTCACTCATTTCTAAAAGGCACTAGAAAAAAACGGTTTACGAAAACGGTCACAAAGAACAAACAAATTACTCTAACAAGTTCAAACTTGTACTGAAGGTGCATTACATGTTAATCTATTGCCCTTCCAAGTCCCGTCTCCGCACTGTTGCTAGATCGGGCGCTACGTTGCTAATCTCATTACTTAATTTACACACCTCGTATTATGGCGACGCCATAGAAAATAGGAATGCCCTGTAAAACTGTAGTGATGTAAGAAAATATTGATTATTAGAATTATTATCATTTTTCTATATATATATATTGTGTTATACAGAACGTAGAAAAAAACGTTTGTGGGAATTACTTTCTGCAATTCTAAAAATGTACTTATAGAAAAAAAATTTGTAAATTGAATATTTCAACAAAAAGTTATTGGTATGCTACAATATTTCTTATTACGAGAACTTACTAGGTCATTTAAAAATACGAAGTCTCTTTTGTTTTCTCTATAATAATAATAATCATTTCATCGATTGAATAACATTTTTCACAAGCCATTTAATAAACAAATGTTTATGGCATTGCCTATATTAAAAGTAAAAAAAAAACAAGTAACGATCTGCTAGACCTTACCTATTGTAATAAGAATTATATTATTGATACATCGTAAAAGACGAAATTGCAATCGATATTGTTAAACGTATCTATAATTAATGAAAATGTAGAGTTACTAAGCGAAGATGTTTGAGGTCGCACGGTCGTTAGTAATTTATTACGCATTAATTTTCTGACGTAAAGTCTATCGGTATAATTGTTGTATACTTCCCTGCTGACTTAGATAATGATATTAGGGGTACCTTCTCTATTATTGAGACAAAGTTTTATTTCTTTGCCTTTTCTGTGTCACTTGTTTTACCGACCTAAATATATTGTTGGTGAAATATTAAATTAATTAATAATAGGAATATAGAACAGACTGTCAAAAAAGGGATACAGAAAAAATCGTCGACATAAAGGGATACAGAAAAACTATAAAATACGTTATTAAAGGATGACGAACACAATCCACGAAAGAAGCTTTTTTTTTTCAGAAGGGCGAAAGTTATGGTCCGAATATGTCCCATTATTTTTTTTACTTTTATTTGTTTTAAATGGGGACTGACATTCTATTTATTGGTTATATTAGAGACAATGCTTTAGATATATTAGAGACAATGCAAAACATTAGGCAAAAGTAGGGTCTGGAAAGTTTGCCATAACGCGGGGTAAACTGCGTTCAACTATTGAGAGCTTCCGCATGGAATCGGCGTACTACGGCGCACCCAGAAGTCCCAGCGCGTTACCAGTCGCGGTTAGTGGCGTACGTATGCACAAGCAAGAAGTACACGCGTATATGATTTACAAGGCGTTTAGAAAATACGGTTTATACTTTAATTATCATAGAATTGTATAGTGCCGACCTTGCGTTATGGCACGGATCCTAATTATGAGTATTACATCCTCGTATATGCATAATACATTATACTGTGTCCTATACATATAATTTTTTTCAGATGGAACCAAGTTAATAAAAACTCTTTTTTGAAGTTTGACAATATACGGGTTTTCTTTTGTTGTATTGGTCATGGAAAACTATACATTTTCAATACGCCAAAATTTTTCTCAAATATCTCAAACGGTTAGACCAAAATTTGAGGAAAAATCTGATGACTCGTTAGATTCAGAATATTTTACAATTTCGGCATGCAAATTTTCATTTGAATGTTTATTTAATTTTTAGCATTATGAAATAATAAGGCGTGTTAGAAAAAATTTTTATCCGTTACTAAATGTAAGCGCCTTAATTTTAATTTAAGTTTAATTTAATTAAACGTACATAATACCTTATTAGAGAATTAGAGGACGAGTAATTTTTTTAAGCACACCCAGATTCACAAGAAATTAATTTGGTCTACTGTAGTCTAACTAAAAAAGCAATTATAAATAACTTTCTTAATAGGTAATTGTTTATTTTCTACATGTAGAAATAGGCTTTACTTAATTAAAATAATTGAAAGTAAAATATTCTATGGATAATCAATTTGAAGAAACATTTTCTACATAGCACATATTTATGTAATATTATAGTATACGCATACACTAGTTTCTAGTGGTAAAGTAGGACATATGTAAAAAATAGTACATACTATTAGATACAGTATCGTACATAAAGTATCGTGAGCATACAAATCTATAGACAAAACGAATTAAATAAATTTGATACGAATTAGATAAACTATACTATTCTATTGAGTTCTTATAATATATTTAATATTATAATATTATATAACTCAATAGAATATTAAAATTGTAAGATAATGGTAGCTTAGTAATAAATAGAAAATCGTGTAAAAAAAGTATAAGAGAGTGACGAAAAAAGTATTTACAAGTATTAACAAGTAATTTTGGAAAACAAAAAAAAAGCATATAGGAGTAAAATACATTTGCATATATTTTATATACTTTAATGGCTTCAATTGCACTATTAATTTAATGGTTTAGTTAGGAGAAGCCTATTTTTTATTTAAAAATATATTAACTGACGTATTTATGAAATGGAAGCATTTATTGTTTATTTAGATCATAGTAAGCCAGATTAATTTGTGTGAGCATGAGTATACATATATCAAAAAATAAACTCGTCCAATAATCATCTAATGAAGAAAGTGATTTTTATTAACGAATAAACATATACATATTATTTTTTTTAAGGTTAATATTTAAAAAGACAGACATCTCATGTTGAACGCCCTGTACATACGTTAGTGTCTAAATCCACGTACTTCCATGGTCGTTATGCCATGCCGCTTATAAAGTGATGATTAATTTGAACGTTGGAGTCGATAAAACATTATATTTAATTCCATTAAACTAATAACCTACCAAAAAAAATGTGTACCATATTGTGACTGGTAATGAACTACTTATGTACGTATAAGTAATGTGTTTCATTAATTATGATTTCATGCAAATTAAATTATATAAAAATAGATAAATATATTCACATTCGTAAAGTACGCATGATAAAAAAGAAATACTTAAATATGTTTGCGTTGCAAAAACTCTTTACGAAAAAGTATGTCTACTGTTATTATACAAGTGATAGAGGTCAAATAATTAATTATTTGAAAATATCCAGTTTTTGCCCAAATTACTTTTTTATTTACTAACTTTGTTTACAACACGAAATTCGAAAAAGTAAACATGAAACCGTGTAAAAAATATCGCGTACCAATTAAACTTTTTATTGTATGTAGCTGTCGACAAAGGTTTACATATTATACTTTTAGTTACAATATATTTCTACTTCTTCGCCTGCATAAAACGCATATGGTATAACTCTAGAGAACAAAAATGGCTGACTTTATGGAGAAAAGTACTGAAAATTTGGGGATTCTTTTTCTTTATATATTTTTTTTTAGTCCAAAAAGTACTCTAACCTACTCCAGTTTGTGGAGGGAGGTGGAGGCAATAGTTGGAGTTGATGATAGGATTTTTTTTTGCCGACCTCAACTGACTAATCTTTTCAAAATGGCAGACATTGCATAAAATCTTATGAAATATGAATTTTTCTCTAGTATTAACGAGAAAATAATGTTATTGTGAGTTTTTCTTGATCCACAGTCATATTCCTCAATCAAAACAATACCACAGAATATATTTGACTAAATTGGCGGATTCAAAATGGCGGTCGGATTTCTCAAGAAATGGCGCGTTTTTCGTTATAAAAAGTAAATATGAGTTTGTAATTATACTTTTCCTATGTTATTTCATGTTTTAGTAACATTTTGAGTTATTCATGGTGAAAAAAGTCTGAAATCCAAGATGGCGTATTCAATATGGTGGACATCATTCTTGAAAATTCAAAATTTGAAAACGGAAAAATTACATGAAATTCATCATATTCCAGTCATATTTTATGTAGAATTCTGATGGAAAATGTCCTCTCAATCTTTTTCATCAAAATGCGTTCTATCTGAGTAAAAAATTATTTGTCATTCTAACCTCAAAACGAGTTTTTTTCCGTTGTTGAGGTTCTCATGATGAAATCATGATAATTATACATTATACACTTAGGGATGCTCGGGCGCAAACTACTCGCCGGAAGTACACAGCCTACTTGTTTCTCGAGGTGCATATACGATTTTTTCTCACACCCACCAGAAAGTACGTTCTACGTACTATTCTTTGAATAAATATGCGAGGAAGTTCTGAAAAAAAAAATTCGTCAATGCGCCCGAATTCAAAATATATATTTTCTATTTATATGCAGAGAAGTTCCGAAAAAAAAATTCTTCAATGCGCCCAGATCCCTAAGTGCATAATATATAATTCTCATGATGAGAACCTCAACACCGGAAAAAAGCCTCGTTTTGAGGTTAGAATGACAAATAATTTTTTACTCAGATAGAACGCATTTTTATGAAAAAGATTGAGAGGACATTTTCCATCAGAATTCTACGTAAAATATGACTGTAATTTTCCCGTTTTTAAATTTTGAATTTTCAAAAATGGTGTCCGCCATCTTGGATTTCACACTTTTTTCACCAGGAATAACTCAAAATGTTACTAAAACATGAGATGACGTAGAAAAAGGATAATTACAAACTCCTATTTACTTTTTATAACGAAGAACGCCATTTTGAATCCGCCATCATTGAAAATTGAAAATTTAGTCAAATATATTCTGTGGTATTGTTTTGATTGAGGAAAATGACTGTGGATCAAGAAAAACTCACAATAACATTATTTTCTCGTTAATACTAGAGAAAAAATCATATTTCATGAGATTTTATGCAATGTCCGCCATTTTGAAAAGATTAGAGTCAGTTGAGGTCGGCAAAAAAATCCTATCATCAACTCCAACTATTGCCTCCACCTCCCTCCACCGGAGTAGGTTAGAGTACTTTTTGGACTAAAAAAAAAAATATATAAAAAAAATGAATCCCCAAATTTTCAGTACTTTTCTCCATAAAGTCAGCCATATTTTTTTTCTAGAGCAATTAATCACAATTCTGATTCCCCCGGAAATCGAAAGATCACATCCGAAAACATTAGGATAAGTGGTTTTTATTGAGTGAATTCATTAATTTCCCTTCGAGATTGACGCTCCAAAAAGTACGAAAAATTGTGTCTGTTTGGGCGTTAATGGGTTAAGCAAGCAGTTTATCAACTTCATTTTTTTTTTCAGCAACATGACTCTCGTTCAACCTAGTCCCGAGTTACAAATCAACATCAGAAAGGAACTAAACGAAGACGTCAACACTAGAGACAGTGATCTAGAGCACATCAAAGAATGGCTTCTGAAGCAACCTCACCTTCCTGATACATGGGGTAAGCCTCAACAATTTGTAGCAAAAAATCTGAATCATGCAAAATGGAAGGAACAAAATGACATCAAATATTTTTCACAATCTTGTCAGATGACACAAAACCCATAAGTTTAACATTTTATTTAAATATGGTCTTCAAATAATATGCCGACCGATGGCAATTTTACTGATGATATTATTACTATCATCAGTAAATTAATATTTTTTCTTACTATTACCTGCATAATTAGAATATAAATTTCTGTTTCAGATGATCAGCGTTTGATGACATTCCTGCGCGGTTGTAAATTTTCTTTGGAAAAGTGCAAACGGAAATTGGACATGTATTTCACCATGAGGACCGCAGTACCAGAATTTTTCTCTAATCGGGACATCACCAGGCCTGAACTGCAAGAAATTATTAAACTGGGGTAAATTTCCTAATTACCGATTTCTCAATCGTCTACTGAAATCTACATAGTTGAATAGATAACTCTAAGGCGAATAAGTTACACATTACGATGTACATTAAAAATATGCGTATACAAAAACTGTATACGGAAAATTGAATCGACAATCGATTTCCAGTTGAACCAAACGTTGTAAATACCGTCTGCCATGTTGAGGAAAAGTTTTATCATCAGTTACATGACTTCTACAAAGGCCGTAGAGAAAAAAATCTTAAAATAAAATACCCACTCCAGGGTTAAAATAAAATAACAAAGATTCTCAAAAGTATGAACCCTTGGAAATCAATATTTGGCTCAATTTGAGGTCACATGAAGATAGACTTCTAGAAAAAAAATTAGCGAAATTCATGCGAGGCACTTTTCCCCCCTTCTCACTCGGCTACGGCCTATTTATATATTAAATTTTATATCAAGAAATAAAGACTTTAGAGGATGTTACATGACTTCTGCGTCGTCCGGTATAACAATTCGGAATTCTATTAAAATTAACGAGCCATTAAGAAAAACGTCATCAAAGTTGGCCAAAAAAAAAAGATGTATTTCAATTCTTCATCTTGTTTATAACCTTATTGAATTGTCAAGGCTGTCACTTTATGTGACTGCCATTGTTTATTTTATAATTATGGCAATCACTTGTCAAAATTTGACAACAAAGTTTCGCTTTGAGCTTCGACATAACCGCTATTTCCATCTCTCTCGTTCATAGCCAGATTTGATGACTTTTTTTTGGCTTATATTGAAATACATTTTGATAGTTTTGTCCGATTCTTTTCCAGAAACCTGCCACCACTTCCAGGATTGACGCCTGACGGCAGAAGGGTCGTAGTGCTCAGGGGGGAAAGTTAAAGACATCGACACCCCCAACATGGCGGACATCATCAAGGTGGTCCTGATGGTTGGCGACGTGCGTCTCGCCGCGGAGGAGACCGGCGTCGCCGGAGACGTCTACATTTTGGACGCCAGCGTCGCCACAGCCAATCACTTCGCGAAGATCACTCCGTCCATCATCAAGAAGTTCTTCGTCTGCATACAGGTATGAAGAAAATTGCTCTCTCAACACAAATTGGCATTTTCTGAGTTTAAATTCACTTTGTATCCAATTTTTTTAAGTCCTCCTTAATGATAGAGTGTACATGGTGTTCTAATTTAACGTCTCACTCCCGATATTTTGGATTATATTTTATGCTAGAAAGAAAATTTAGACGCTGAATTCAGAACATTCAGACATTGATTGACATACAAGAAGGAAGAAATAGCCCAAACTGATTGTAACCCTATAAATTTAATATTTTGTTGGAACACGCAAACCTGTTCCAGAGATATCGCCTATAGCATGGTCCTAAACTGATTCGTATCTCTACTGCTATCAGGAGGCACTGCATTCTATAGTTGATATCTCAATGTGATGATGAAAATGTGACTCCAATTTATTTTTGTGAGATAATCAGATATGCATGATTAATTTTAAATTAGCTGGAGCTTGAAGACCTTTCAGACATTGCTTGAAAACTTAATAGCACAATATTTGTTTTCTGATATATAAGCACTTTGAATGCAACGATTCTTTTCAAAATATAGGTCACTATTGCGACTCGATTTTCCTAATCAGTCTCTTTATAGGTGAATTGTTAAACCTTAAGAAATATTGCCCTGGATTTATAGGTAACCAAATCCATCATTTCTTTTCAGGAGGCCTATCCAGTCAAACTAAAAGAGGTCCATGTTGTAAATGTTTCCCCCCTCGTAGACACCATCGTTAACTGGGTGAAACCATTCTTGAAGGAAAAAATCAGGAATCGCATTCATCTGCATTCTGAGCTGGAGAGCTTGCATAAGTTTATACCAAAAGATATTTTGCCGGAAGAGTATGGTGGATCGGCAGGAAAAGTGCAAGACTTTCATGGTAAGAGAAACCATTTCATTTAGAATTTATACGGCTAACTAAATTCACCTGTGCCGTGAGTTGCGGATGTGCAGTAGTCGTTTTATCAACGTGGAAGTGGCCTAGGCATAGAGCTCAGTCTTTGAATGCAGTGGTGGTGTCAAAATCGACAGGAACATTCCAAGCAACGTTTTTGAACAAAGTTTTTGAATTTTGAAGAGGATGAAAAATTACGGCATACCAGTCATAAGTAGAGTACAATTTCATTAAAAATCGATTACAATTTATAAAATGCTTATATTTATTCAACGTATCTTATTATCATGTTAATTACCGTACTCCCACTTATAATAGATTTTTAGTCAGGTAATGAAACTTTCTCTTCCGACTTCCGACTACGATATGTTTATTACGTTCTGTGTACTATTGTCGTATACTTTTACTTTGTATGTATTTGCTCTTTATCTGTCGTCTGTGCATCTCACGGTTGTAATGAATTTGGTCGAGCTGTATACGAATTTTTTATTTTTTTATTTTTATGCATTCTTTCACCCAATTTTTAAAGTATAACGAATCAATTTTCTATGCTCGTGATTGTACATATACAAGAAGCATGTTGAGAGTGAACTACGAGTAAATAACAGAACTCGTATCATAACACTTTTTATTCGTTATCCATTACCATCACTACTGTCACTGCTCCATATGACTTTTCCATTGTTGAAAGCAGTGCTGGAAGTCTGCTTCTGTTAGCTTTAGCTGGTTCAGAACCTCCGTCCCTTTTGCCTTAACCGTTTCCACACTTTCGAATCTTGTTCCCTTCAGCGTCGATTTGACCTTGGGAAATAAAAAAAAGTCACAGGGCGCAAGGTCGGGCGAGTATGATGAAGTTCCAACAATGCCGCATTTTGCAAAAAACGCCTTCACAGACAAAGCAGAATGGGCCAGTGCATTGTTTTGGTGAATCTTCCATGATTTGATCTTCCACAATCGGGTCTTCGTCTTCTCACACGCTCACGAAGTGCCGTCAGAACCTCGATGTAATAATGTTGATTGACCGTCTGACCCTTAGGGACGCAGTGAACGTAAACAATGACTCGAATGTCCAAAAAGACCTTTTTTTGCCTTGGCGAGTTCGGGCTCTTGCAATGCATGTATTGGCGCTTTGTTTCGTGGTTGTAAGTAAAAAACCACAATTCATCACAAGTAATCATCGTATCTAATAAGCCCGGACCAGTGTCAATGTTTTAGAATGTCACCGAAAGTGTTCATTCTTGATTCCTTTTACTCAGGAGTGAGGAGTTTTGGCACCAAAAAAAGTATCACCAGACACAGTTCTGTTCAAATTTGTTGCGACATGCTCGCAGCGCGCTGGTAGCAGCATCAGTTCGGTTATTTAATAGCCACACCTCGTATTTACATTTCCTCCTTAGTTTAAGTGTACCGTGTGGTCTTTAATTAAATGTTGAAATGGTTCTTTTTGTTTGTCCAATATGCTTTAACTGGTAAACTATTCTTATTTCATAAATTCTCAGTTTTTAGCTAATGTCAATTCGAACGGCTTTATCATTTTCTGTTTCAGATCAATGGATGAAGAAATTGGAGGAATACACCCCTTGGTTCAAGTCCCAGGAGGACATCAAGGCGGACGAATCGAAGCGTCCTGGAAAACCGACCAACTACGATGATCTGTTCGGTTTGGATGGAAGTTTTAGACAGTTGACAATCGACTAGATAGAGTAATTGTTCAGAACTTTAAACGAAGAACGGTCTACCAATAGAAACTACTTTTCTACATATCGGTTGCTACATAAAAATTAAAAAAAAGTACATAAAAGAATTCCTCCTTAGTATAATTTGTCTGGGTAGGCCTGTGATCTTTTGAATTAATTTTTTTGTCTAATTTTGGATAGCAAATTGCTGATTTACAAATAAGTACTTAATTGAAAAAAAAAAGATTCCCACGATATTTTGTACACTATTTGTACATTATTTTTAATTAAGATACTCTGTTACTCTGTTTAAAATTGCTCAAGGACACATAGGTAATAGGACTTTAAAGCTGTTTAAAACATTATAGGTATTTTTATTTAGCGTAAATTTATTGTTAGTCCATTGCGTTTCCTTTTCTCATCTCATTTTATTTTTTATAATAAATTCTGTTTCTTGTTAGATTGTGTTTTTTTATACATCAAACAATTACAGTCCATTCACAAGTAAAATCCTCACTTGAAATGAAGGAATTTAGATAACGAATAAGAGTAAAATTGCTACGACCTATTGCCCATAAGCAGATAGATTACAATGATGTCTGTGTTTCATACAAAATCATACTTGCTCATACCATAGAAAAATTATTTGTTCAATATTTGTTCAGGAGAGACAGCAAATTAATGATAATCGATAGATGTAAGGTCTGGTGAGTGTGGAGGATGGGAAAGAGGTTTGGAAGCTGGAACTTAGTATGCAAATTCAGTTGCATGGGTTCAGTGTCTGTACTTGTACTAAGTACTGATTAAAATACATTTTAAAACGTACTGAACCATCCTGTTATAATTTTTGCGTTGTGTGCTGCATACGTAATACTTTTGTGTTATTTAAATCTTGAAATACAACTTTTTAATCTTTGTATATTTCAAAATTTATTTTGAAAAAAGACGTTTTGACATATTTCATAATCATCTTCAGAGCATTTGCATCACAAATTATACTTCTCCATTTTTATCGAGGGTTTTAACACAAGAAAGCAATATGTTGATACAAACATATACAATATATTTTTCCCTTGTGACCATATTATGTACATATGTACATACAAATGTATATATAGAAGTATTTTTAGTAATAGTTTAATGTTTTTATGATACGAACTGTTCCCATACAAATAATCTGATCTTTTCCCACTTCTTCAGGCTTCATAATCATAAAGAGATCATTAAGACTATTTAAGAAATGGTAGTCTTTATACGCATATTATTTATTTTTGTGATACTTTCAGCATTATAATGGGATATTCGTAATAGTTTATTCATCTTTACTAGAATTATTTTATTACGCTTCATAAAGTTTTAATGATATATGTAGGTATTCCGAAGATAACGACAGAATTAATAAAATATTTAATTCGTATTATAAATCTTGTCTATAATTTGAATTGTAATTGAATAATGATTGAAAAAATATGAACCTGTTTAGTCACAAAAATGTTGATTGTCATAAAGACAAAATAACAAGAGTTCGCTCTATCGTTATTCTTAAATTGATAGCCAGTCCAGACAAAGGAAAGGAAATAAAACCAAAGTGCTGGATAGAATAATACGCCAGTCAATAGAGCTCAAAAAGGTGTCAGTTTATGACACGATTGATACCTGAAATCCGATTACGGGATACTTTTAAGTTCAGTCTTTAGATGAAAACGTATATGATTTGGACTAGAAAATAGTTTTTTTTTTTTTAATTACAAATTAGTGACAAAAATGGATTTTTTTCAGTTTTTTGCTTATAGAAGAAAAGCTATTGAAGCAATCACATCGCATTCAACAGGAAAGTTGTAGAGAATTCAAAAACCTTTAGATTAAAAAAAAAATCAAGTCAATCGGTGCATTTTCGCTGAGAAAACTCGGAAAAACCGCGAAAAATGACATTTTCTTAATAAATTCGTAATTGGAGTATTTTTGCATTAGAAGAGTCAATCTTGTGGAAAAATGTAGGTAATATCATGAAGAATGAGTGCGCAAAAACTGGATTATATCGGATGAATAGTTTTTGCAGAATAGCCGAACAAAGATTTTTACATCGTATTTTGAATATTCCAAAACACGTCGAGCGATAGCTTAAATAACATTTTCTCGACGGATTCAGAAACTACAGAGTGTAAACTACAATTCGTTCATTTACTTTGTTTCATTTAAATGCCATTAAATTGGTGTAAAACGCCTCTGAACACCGCGCGAAATTTGCTGGCCCCGCGAAATTTAATGGCATTTAATTGAAACAAAGTAACTGGAGTAATCCAGTTTTTGCGCACTCATTCTTCGTGATATTACCTACATTTTCCCACAAGATTGGCTCTTCTAATGCAAACATACTCGAATTACGAATTTATTAAGAAAAGTTCATTTTTCGCGGTTTTTCCGAGTTTTCTCACCGAAAAAATGCACCGATTGACTTGATTTTTCTTTCATTTTAAAGGGTTTTGAATTCTCTACAACTTTCCTAGTGGATGCGATGTAATTGCTTAAATAGCTTTTCTTCTATAAGCAAAAAACTGAAAAAACTCCGTTTTTTTCACTTATTTGTTATTAAAAAAAAACGTGCAACTATTTTCTAGTCCAAATCATATACGTTTTCATCTAAGGACTGAACTTAAAAGTATCCCGTAGTCGGATTTCAGGTATCAATCGTGTCATGTCAAAAAGCTCTATTGACTGGCCTATAAGATAAAATATAAATAAGATAAGAAGATAAAATTGCCATACCTAACATGCACATTCCACTCAGCGGACGGGCCAGTGATAACGTAGTGGGGTGATTCGCATTTGTGGTTATTTCATATTTCAATGAGAACCAAGCCCCCGCACAGCGGAAGCCAAGGACTGGCGTGGGAGTGGGAGCAGTTTGCTCTGATTTCTGTAACGCCACGGCAACGTCTGCGTCTCTCTCACTTAATGTACCTCTCTCTTCACGTTTGGAAAACAGAATTTAGTTCATATACGGTGTATTCATTAGTTATATTTCTTTGGTTTGCTCCAGGATCCATATAAATTGTGCTTATGTTCATTTAAACTATGCATAAACTCCATCTTTATATTTACTTTTTTCATAATATTTCCCTATGGTCTAAAAGTTTGATGTATGTAGCACCAGTGGTGTGTTTATGATGTGTTTATTTATACATTTCCGTTATCTGAGATTATCAAAAAATAGTGTGTATATGAGGTGTGTAAATTATCTAACGAGACTGATTTTTTTAAATTTTTTTATTCGAATAGAATTACAGTACAGTATTGTCTCCTTCAAAATACCTTTCTTGCGAAGCCACACAACGCTGAAGACGGTTCTTCTATTCCTTATAGCAGTGCTGGTACTATGCTATATAGCTAGAATATCCTTCAGCTGGTCGGTTAGAGTCGTTTGAATGTTTTCTATGGTTCCAAAATGACGTCCCTTGAGGCGATTTTTCAATTTCGGGAAGAGAAAAGAGGCACAAGGACTCAACTCAGGCGAATAAGGCGGCTGAGGAGCCACAGGAATGTTTATACTGTCTAAAAACTCGTTTATTGAAATGGATATGTGACAAGGCGCATTGTCGTGATCAACATCCAGTTGTTCTTGATGTTTGCTCTCACACGCATGACCCTTTTTCGAAGTTTTCCAAGAACCTCTCTGTAAAAATGTCGATTTACTGTTTGACCTGGAGGCACAAACTCTTTGTGGACAATTCCCTGGCTATCAAAAAAGCAAATCAGCATGCATTTGATCATCGAATTGCCTATTTTTGGTTTTTTGGGTCTTGAAGAGCTTGAAGTGTGCCATTCCATGCTTTGTCACTTGGTTTCCGGGTCGTACTCAAACACCCAAGTCTCATCACCAATAATGACACGTTCTATAAATGGGGGATCATTTACAGTCGATTTCAAAAAGTTAAGACACCTTCTCCTGATGTCGTTTTGTTCCTGCGAAAGGTTTTTGGAACCATTTTTGCGCAGATTTTTATCATCCCCAATTTGTTAGTCAAAATATGATGAACAGTGGTGTGATTCAAATTTAACTCTTCCCCGATCATTCTGTCGCCAATCGACGATCTGAACACAAAAGACTTTAAAAATCTCCACATTTAAGCGGTAATAAAGAAACTGAAAATTATCAAATACATTCCCATGTTACAAATGTAGGGTAAAGTTTTTTTCTTACAAAGACGTTTTTATGCTGTCCCTGCGTCTCTGGTCGTTGACTTCCAGACCAAACAGGTCAATAGCTACATATGGAAAACCGATAATTAGCTATATATAGAAAAGCGATAAGCTGACAGAGCAATGTTTTAAAATAATTCATTAGTAGAGTTGGCCGAAATGTGCCGTAGGACATAGGCGTACGCATCATAGTATAATAAACGAATAAAGAAAGTAACTAATGTTAAATATAGTAACAAAAGCCTTAGTTACTGAAAAATGTATGTATAAAACTTACCCTGTTAATTAGCTTGACAACGTAGCTTGGTTGACAGTGCGATCATGAACTGGAGAATATTCGTAAAAATTTTGTAGCATCAGATAAGTTTCTATAGTTGTCTCTTGTTCGTTGTGCTGAAAATATATGCTTATGTTTTGAGAATGACCTTTCGACATCTACTGATATAATACAGGCATCATTAAAATACTCTTTGCACTCACTTAACGAATCTGTAGATGCACCATAACAAGTTTGTCTTAATATGGTAAACCTTAACTTGGTTTGGGTGTCTTTCTTCAATACACTTTCGAACTTATTTTTACTTTTCTGTAAGTTTTGTATGGCGTCATGCAAATTTTTACAGTTACGATGAATAGTTTTTTAAAGGTGTATCAACGGACACACGTTGAAATTTGGTCTAGCTTTTCTTAATAGCTTCAGCTTCGGCAAGATTGAATTGTAAAATAACAATTTTTATTTTCTGTAAATGTCTCGTCAATACATATGCGCAGCCGTGTATTTTTTAATGCACTTTTAATCCACCTTAGCAAGTAACTGCGTCCTGTCGACGGCATCTCTGGAACGTAATTGTTCCAGAACTCGAACACTTCACGAACGTTGTCTATTGAGTACATTCTTTCGAATCTGAGTCTCAGACATTATTTTGTTTCGTACTATTTATGAGCGTACACAGCAGGTCTTCCTTACCGACTCTTCCATACGGTCGCGTTTCGAAAAATGAATATTCGAAATCACTGATGAATTTTTTCACTTTGTCAGCGAATGGTAGTTTTCTACTGACACTGCGTGTGACAGTAATGTAATACTGACGCCGACGAATAAATACCTCGAACACACTAATAATAATGCTAGAGTCTGCCAGGCGGTCGGGCGAAACGACTGAAGTCAATGACCCGTCCACCGTGCGCCGCTGAATTCATTAGTTATTATTGATTAAGGTGTATAATTAATGGTTTCATAAACTCTCTTTTGTGCTCATATCAATATAATGTTTTTTTTTTTCGTTCTAAGATAATTGGTTCATTTGATACGAGCACTACTGTGGATTTTGTGGATTACATGATTAGTACTTGTTCATATTGTCTGTTGCTATTAGATATTAAAGTTGAATTTGGGGACATTCTAAAATAACCAAATTCCAAAAAAAATGAATTTTCTCGAAATACTTGTTATATAACTATGAAAATTTTCAAATGCAGAATAGTGGAGGTGATTAAAAAAATTAAAAACGTATAGTATTATTAGAAAAAAAAAAAGGCTGCCACAGCCAAAAATAATGGGACATAAAAAAATTATGATCGCTAGGACCTTAACAAAAAAATAAGTAAAACAACTTTTCATTTGAAAAAGTGTTCTACAAAACAAATGGTTAAAAAGATATACGCATTATCGCAGACTTTTGCTGGACCCTGTATAAATACACACAGAATATTCACGAATTCGGTATTTCAAAAATTATCTGGGATATCTCAAGGATGATCAAATGGCTTTCTGAGATGGTCAAACTTCTAACTTCACACAAATTTCTAATATTTTCTTCATGTACTGCTTAGATTAGATTAAACTTTTTTCTTAAATTATGATTAAAATGACACTAACCCAGGATTTTTATAATGTAGGTCCCTACCATTTATTAATAAAACATGATAAAATAAAGCAAAACAAAATGAAATAAAAACTGATAAAAAAACGGAACCAAAAATGAACTAAAACGAAATATAGTAAACCATCTATAATAAAACAGATAATGTAATAAGACAGTCAAAAAAATATTTATAAGGAAATTAGTCATTATATTAAATAAAATAAAATAAAAACGAAACATAAACAAAACATATATTGTTAAGAGTTAAACAAAAACCTATATTGTAACAGAAAATAAAATAGAGAATACAAGTATAATAACATACATACATAGGTAAAAGAATACACTAAAATATAGTATAATAAAATCGAATGAATTAAAACGAAAATGTGTGTGTGATATAGCAATATTATAATACATAATCAAATTCAATACAAATCACTGTGGCATGGTTAGATTCGTTGATTTCTGGTGATTTTTCCTGAAGATTACAAGTATTTCAAATTAAGAAAGAGTTGATATTTGGAAAAATAGCCATCTGTGACTTTTAAAGTCACAGATAAGATCTTGCAACGTCTGATAAAGTGAATGATCTTTATTGATACAGTCTACATGTGAAGTGTAAGAACAGACTGTATGGCTTTTAAGTTAAGTGTTACGATCACAGGTGTTGAGCGAAAAAAAAGCCACTTAACCTACCCGATTTGCGTATCCGTATTTATTTTCTAAACCACTTTCGACCGGCCGCTCCACTTCTCTCGCCGCCCACCCACTCCAACGGCTTCTATTTTACCGCTTCCTGGTGAAAGACTCGGGGAAGGTGTCCGAAGAAAGAAACCCGCGAAGAACAAAAAAAAATAAAACAAATAAAAATAGCTGGTACGTAGAGGTGTCCGCGTCGACGAACAGCGTATGCGAGTGATGATCTATAGATTTATCGTCTTTGTTTAAAAGTGAAAGGTGCTTTATTTATGTATTGTGGACGGCAATTCGACATTCAGTAGCTGGGCATTAAGTAAGGTATGCGATGCATTACTAATGAAAAGTGAAAATGAGTTTGAGAGTGCAGTGAAGGATATTTTCGGGGTTGTTCGGATAGGATGTTTTGAGCTGGCGTGTCGTTCAAGCGATCTGAGGTAAGGGAGGTTTGGCGGCCGATGCGGCGGATATTTTTATTATTGAAATGCGGAGGGATTATTGTTTTACGAAAATTGAAAAAAAAAAATTCTAGCAAAGAGAAATTTAGAATTGTTATTTATAACTTTTAGTGGGTATAAGAGCGATCTATTTTTTTGTATTATATGTTATGTATTGTATCTGAAGGATACACTTATAGTAATTATTATGTAAATTTAATAAAAGCAGTCGTGCGTAATATCTACGAGTAAATTTAAACAAAATATTTATCTGAAAAAAAAATGGGAAAAAAGGGATTTCCTACAGTTGGTATTATCTTTTGTAACATTCTATTATATAATACCTGCATCTGATTTATCTCGCAATTTATTTTCTCTCAGTTTAATTTGCACCCTTTGGGAAAACCAAATTTAAAATGGATTAGAATAAATACCTATGAATTAAATTTCTGCAATGTCCTGCAAACATTTATTTTTTTAAGCACAGTAATGTTTCGATTCTGTCATTTTCTAATATAATACGCATATTGATAACTACTGTATCCGATATTTGTTAGATTTTAAAGTAGCTGAACGATAGGTAAAAAAACTTGGACAATATATAAATAATCAGTTGGTCATATGTTGAAATTCGATGGAAATATTTAAGTCAATTCTGTGATATCAATAGATGTATGTGTTTGTCTTCTGCATCAATTTGCGTGTTAAAATACATACATATTTATTATTTTTAAAATATTCGTCGTATCACAACGCATATACGTTTTAAATAAACAGAGAGTTTATTTGAAAATTCTTACTAGTATACTAGAGCTATTATATAAACTTTAAGAATCTATCATGGGCCTTAGGCATTTAAAATAGTTTTTAAATGACGAAATTAAATAATATTCGGTTGCAAACGATTTTTAATGTACTTATTTTTTTATCTCACTTCCATTTAAAGATGAATACATACCTACCTGAATATATTTAATTTCAAAATAAGCTCATTTACTTGGAAGTATTTATAGGCACACTTCAACATTTCTTTCTCGACGTCCATACATAATGTGTTTCAAGATACATTGGCAAATATTATAGAAAATAAATGTGAACCATGGTTGTTATATAGTACGTACTAGCTGACCCGGCAAACGTTGTTCTGCCATATTGAAAATTTGGGTTTATATGAATATGAAAATTTTTCGTCAAAAAAATAGAAAACATTTTTCTGGATAGGGACATCCTAATCACCTAGCGGTATGAAATATACTTTAAGACCTATTCTCGTACCCAGCAAATATACATAAAACATTTCATAAAAATCGGTGGAGCCATTTCGGAGGGGTGCGACCACAAACATCGTGACACGAGATTTTTATATATATAAGATTATTTGATTTAAATGATATATTTTGATACACTTACTTTTAAACAAAGGATGTGAAAACATATTTTTTCCAAAAAAGGAAAAAACTGTCATATGATGTTTAAAAAAGTAGAATGATTAAAACGTATTGAAATTCGCAACAGCATATACATATGTATGTATGTACTACTCACATACACACTTTACTACCAAACCACTTCTTGGTATTGACCTACATTTTATTTATATTTTATTATGATTTCGTAATTATGATGTAATATGTTAGTATTTACAATTTTACCTATAACGAATTACAGTTACAAAAAATATGTTAAAGGATAAAATTGTTATTGTTTTTATTAACGCATGTTTCTGCACCATTTGTATGAAATGAGTGCATTGGCTACATCTACAAATGTACAATTTTATATTCATAACAGTGTTTCTAAGAACGAAATAATGAAAAAAATGTTTGTGTTGACCAAAGTCGTATTTTAGGAATGAAGAGATATTATATCAGGAATAATGAACAATAATTATTAACTAAGACACAATAAAGGAAAATACAAACCTTAATACGACTTTTATCTTTCTTTTTTTTTTTTGAAATTACATTTAAATACAATTTTTGTAATACCTTTCAGTTTGGGTTTTATATATAGCGTCCGATAAGTATCACTATTCTAGATCCATACAGGGGAGGGAAAAATAACATTAGGTCTTCATACACTTTTTTCTTTTACGGTGCTCTCCTAAATAATGGGTCCAAAGAAGTACCTTGAACTTTACTTGGCAAGAACTTTTAAACCTCTCTGTAAATTTTAATACTGATCCAAACAAAAAAGTTGAAATTTTCGACAGAAATCAAATAATGAACTCAAAAAAATCATCGCCATTTAGAAAAAATGAACGGTTTTGAGATAATTCTACGGTAATAATAATTATTATATTGTGATATACATTATTAAATATTAAAGAACTTCAAAGGAGTCAAAAACGTAAAGGTCAAATAGAAAAACTAGTACCATGAAAATTTTTGATGAGAACTTTTGAATTTTTGAACAGAAATAAGTTTTATATCGATTTTGTTGTGGAAAATATTGTAGGTGAATATGAAACACAATGGTCAAGTTGTTCAGAAAAGAATTCAATGATCGCAAAAACCATTCACTTTTTTCGAAATAGATGAAGAGTACTTTTTCTCTAGTAAGAGGTTCAAGGAATTTGAAAAATATTTTTTCTACAACCACTCTTAAAGAATTACCTTCATGCACGCTTCACCGTCTCTAAAATTTTATTTTTACGCACTAGTTCCTAAAGAAAATTTAAGTAATATTTGTTGTATTTTTTTACCAAAAAAAATCGGTTGTAGAAAAAAATATTATATACAACTCGTGTATAAGGACCCTTTTTTTTACCGGTGTCATTGTGTAACAAAATTCACACTTGGTAAAAAAGGGTCACTTTATATACTTATTGCATAAATAACTATTTTTGAGTTAAATTTTGACATCTGTCAGAAATTTCAATTTTTTTTATTTTTGGGGTCAATCCACCTTCAAAATAATCTTAATATTGTTGTTTTATGAGTATTTATGAGTATGAGGATACGCACAAAATGTCCGAAAATTATTAAAATCTACAGTATAAAAGTTCTTGCCAGAAAAGTAAAGTTCAAGATACCATTTAGGGTCAGATATTTGGTAGGAGGTCACCGTATGAGGAAAAACATATACCTATGAGGAACTAGTTTAAAATTTACCTCCCCTGTTTGGTCCTACTTTCCCTAACACTTTGTATACAATTATCTTCTGATATGAAAATATAGACATCCAAAAAAAACGTCATCAAAGTTGGCCGAGAAAAAGAAGACGTATTTCTATTCTTAATCGAATTTATAACCTTATTTACTTGTCAAGACTGTCACATTGTATGACAGCCATTGTTTATTTTACAAAAAATTGTGAAAGTCACTTGTCAAAAGTTTGACATAACCGAAAAGCTTAGACATGACCGCTATTTCTATCTCTCTCGTTCATTTAGCCAGATTTGATGACGTTTTTTTGGATGTCTATAGATTATTACACCCCATTATCAAAATAGTTCTCAGTAATTTTGAATGCTCTTTTTTTATCTACGTAATAGTTAAATTTAACTCTCGGTTGAGTTTCCTTGAACTAAGTAACGACAAATTATCGCTTTGAATAATTCAAATTTGCTTCAAATTATACAAATTAGTTCACACGTATTAAGTTATTTTGTATTTCGGACACGTTCTTTCGCAAAACTTCGCAAAACGTAGTTATGATCGTTAAACTCAAATTAATTAATCGTTTCATCGTTTACTCTGTTACCTGAAAGAAAAAAAGAAACAAACTAAGTATACAGTCCGTCAAAAAGACATAAGGGATTTTTTTTTATTATCCCATTTTTTCGCGTTTCTGCAACAATTTTAACCAAGGTAACATGAATATACAGCAAAAATGTCGGCTTTTTAGTTTTTTCACGATTTTATAAATATTATTTTTTGTAGTTTCTTGCATTTTGTTTGAATTCATGAAGTACAACAGAGTGATGAATAAAAAAAGTACTAAAAGCAACAAAAATTTATATAAAAAAAAAGTTTGGAAAAAAAGTCTGTAGAACAATCTTCGACTGTTTTAATATTTTCAAATGTTTATTGGGATAGATTATAAGAAATATACTTACAGTTTGTAAATTATAGAAAGAGTAGGATCGAAAACCGCCTGATGCTTTTTTAAATGTCTTCAACAAAATCAACATATCTACCAGGTTTTTAAAAATTTTAAAATGTTTATGGAATTTGGCAGATATTCAACAAGACCTGTTTATTTTTCCCACCCTGAATAGATAATAAAAAATTCAAGTAAGATTTGACTTTATTTTATAGTATGTGATCGGTTAGGCTGTTGACTTTTGTACGACGTATTTTACTCGTGATATGATGTGTTCTAATGGGTACGCTGTACGCACACAACGGTCACTGTCATTTAAGGCAGATGGAATTTTGTCAAGTGTTATAAAAGGTATTGCTGGGAATTATTTTGATTCATTTCGTATTCAAGGCATATTTAAAATATTTAAAGAGTTCCACAGTAATAATAGTTCAAGAGGTCAAATACCCTATCTGCGGGTGTTAGACACATTTCTCTTTCAAAAAGATTCACCCTTTCGGAAACAAATTAAAATGGTTGATAATGGGTGAAGTACAAAATATATTTTAAAAAACAAATTTATATCTCTTTTTTAAATCATGCATAATTTTAATATACGGATTGTTTCATTTCTCTTGCAAGATGGGAGGAACTTTAGTCTAGCGATATGTTGACATTGTTGTTGGTGCATAAACGCGGGAGGGATTGAAGGAGTGCTAAAACACTTTGTAAGTGGTCTTATTTGTAACATAATGTTTTATGATCGCTTTAAAATCGATACAATGTTTTAAAATTGATAAATTCCTGTATATCTACATTTACTTAATAGCAAATTATTTGATGGGGTTTACGACCGTTTCCATTTTGCAAGCTAACAGATAATATCGGGCATAGTTCTAAAGATAAATTCCTCTAGTTGGAACTTTACTAAAAACTGACACATTAGGAAAATTAATAGTTCTAACGTTCGTTCGTTGGATATCAGTGAGTAATGGTATTTGGTAGAGTTTGCAAGAATTCATCGTTGAGCTGATAACATTATAAACTTTGCAGGTTTATTTAATATCTATGCTATTTTTTAGAGCCTTTTATTGCATTAAACTCGCCTCACGTAGAAGACTAAACCACATAAAAAAACGAGTATATATTTTAATAACGAGGTGTGTAAATTAAGAAGAGATTTTTTTATTCGAATGGAATTACAATTCAGTAGTGTCTCCTTCAAAATAACTTCCTTGGGAAACCACACAAACCATATACTGGAATAGTATTCAGCTGGTCGGTTACAGCCGTTTGAATGTTTTCTATGGTCCCAAAATGACGTCCATTGAGGTGATTTTTCAATTTCGGAAAGAGAAAAACGTCACAAGGACTTAAGTCAAGCGAATAATGAGGCTGAGGAGCCACAGGAACTGGTTAAAAACTTGTTTACTGAAATGGCTGTATGACAAGGCGCATTGTCGTGATGCAACATCCAGTTGTTCTTGATGTTTGGTCTCACACGCATGACCCTTTTTCGAAGTTTTCCAAGAACCTCTCTGTACAAGTGTTGATTTACTGTTTGGCCTGGAGGCACAAACTCTTTGTGGACAATTGCCTGGCTATCAGAAAAGCAAATGAGCATGCATTTGTGTCAGTCTCATCACCAGTAATGACACGTTCCATATATGTAATGGGCATCATCTTCAATCGATTCGAAAAAGTCAAGATACCTTTCTCTCCTGACGCGTCTCCAATTCGTTAGACGAAATCTGATGAAGAGTGGTATGATTCAAATTTAACTCTTTCCCGATCAATCTTGTCGTCAACCGACTATCTGAACGCACAAGTTCCCCCCCCAGTTTATATCGTCGGTTCTTGAAGATGAAGGCCTTCCGCTGCGTGGTTCATCTTCAATCGACTATATTCCTTCTGCGAATGCCTTAAAACCTGAGCTCCCAAATGCCACCGAAAAACCTGGGCTCTTGAAAAAACACTGTCTCCGTCTTGCAGTTTTGCAAAAGTATCCGTTGCGCTGTGTCCAAGTCTGAAGCAAAACCTAACATCACACCGTTGCTCAAAATTAATGTCACTCATTTTTAAAACGTACTAGAAAAAACAGTTTATGAAAACAGTCACAAACAAGTTCAAAATTGCTCCGCAGGTTGCTAGTCGGGGGCTACGTTGCCAGTCTCTTACTGGCATTACAGTAAGTCCAACTTCATTTACACACCTCGTAGATGTATAATATCGACAAAAAAAATTGAATTTTTATTTTGAAATACCTTCGACTTGACATGTCCTGAAACGAGAAAATAGAATAAATTTCAACGAAAAAAGATTTGTGGGTTTGTCCATTACATTCTTTTTTGCAACTTTTCAAACTGTAAAAAGCATTTTTTGTAATCTAAAGCCTTTCTTACTTTTCTTTTAGTGGTAAAAATAATTGGTTACAAAAGTGTATATGGATATTACGATTCCTAAACAACGTTTGTTCGTGTTAAGTTAAAATGATTTGGATTTGGACAAGCAATAATCATCGGTATAAACATATCACTGACAATGTCGCTTAGAAAACCCATTGACGCAATAAAATTGTATTACCCACTAACAAAAAAGGTAACGAAGTGCAAACCGATATCCTCCATTTGATGGAACTTAGCCGATAGTTCAATAATCAGACTACGAAAGAAAACAATTCATCTAATTAGGTCGTGTTGTACGACCGCAAAATTAGACAATCTAAGTTACCGAGACACAATTAGAAACTTCTAATAGCGTCAGAGGTGACCATGGGATTTCAAGTTCAAAAAGGTATTAGTCACGCAACTATTATTAAATTGTTGAGCAGAATGTTTTCGTTACTTTGCAAGCGTTTATTCTGTATGTCAAAAGGTCATAAACGCGGACCTTGGTGCAGTTTTTTTCCAATATAGACTTCAGCAGGGTGAAACACCAAAGAAGATTTGTCAGTTTTCCAATCGTTTAGTAAGCATATACAATACACACATTAATATATTGTAGATTTTTACAGAAAAAAATTGCAGGATGGTTGCAATAGACAATCATAAGAGATGCAACAGATCATTATTTTAAAAACATCCCCCGTCTACAACGTGCTTTATTTCCAATCCTCTGCACCAAAATATTTGGTCTAAGGCATCGTCATCGATATTATGCCCTTCAGGATATTTTCATTCCAAGGTTGGTGTTTCTTTTGTCTGGTAGCTTCCACTGAAGTACTGTTTGAGTCTAATGTTCTCATATCCTCAAGAACAAATGTAAGGGTTTTTTTCGAATCTATAATTCTCTATAACATTAACCATTACCATGTTTGTAGTGAAGTGAGAATAAAAATAGGTTACAAAAGGTGTTGTGAAAGAAACATTTCTGTGGGATACACAACAAACAGCCGATCTATATGGTCGTAGTCTAGACAGATCTGATCTCATTTAGATAAAAATATATATGGGACATTCTCTGTCAACGGGAGACCCCCCTCTGCCCAAAATTTGTTCACATATTTGAAGGCATATGTGGGCGCAAGTCAAAGCTTATTATCCCTAGCGTCCGGCCTTTTCCAAAAAAAAACATAAAGTTGGACCAATATGGCGGCCATAAGGCTAAGATCTCACTCAATTTTTGTCAAGTACCTATACGCTTATCCAAGTCATCTTAATACGACGGTAAAAGCATACCAATATGTAATTTTGGTCGCTGAACATGAATTCGTCATTATTTACGACGCAAAATGTTGCACGTCATCCCTAACCTCAAAAAACGCTCCCATAAACCAGTTTCTGCAGCTTTCGCTTATATATATCATCATCAAATGAAAATGCTATTTAGGATGCGTTAATTGTTTTCCTTACATGACTGTGACCTACTTTCGATGTTACCTAGAAACAACAACACACACGTAGTAGGACGTATAATTGTTTTCTTTGAGATGCTTGATTAGAGTGAGTCCCCTTGCCTCTCATTTCTTCAGACATTTGATTCGCATAAATTCTCTTACTGCGTCACATATGCTTAATAGTACATGATCACTTTTACTCCTATAATATAATATCATTTAAATACTTTGATTTTTTTATTTATTTTAGAGCTACAAACGGATAAGAATAAATCTTAAGAAGAAAACTGTTTTTGAAGATTTTCAAAGCTTTTTTGCGAATTTTATTTTTCATATTTTAAGAACGACGTACTCATAGTTAATTAATATTTTATGTTTCATACCTAAATATTAATTTTACTTATATTTTGTACAATATCTTAGAATTTGCCTGTTTTTTTTTATAAAAATGTTTTCAAAATAAGCCGCAATATGTGGATGTCCATTGACAGCATCTCCTTTAGCCGCGCAAAGTTCACGTTACAATTTTTATTTAAAAGCAATGAAAGAATTTTTTTATATTACTGGGATGTTTTTTTTTTCATTTACTAAACCCGGTTTAGCTAAATATTTTAAATTAAAAATTTTAGAGGTCTTTAAAAAAACAAATTTCCATATTGTTTCACTTTTTTTTTTAGAAAAGAATAAGTCGTAGATTCATATTGTTTCTAAATATTTTGATTCATTAATTTAATAATCAACGTTTTTAAACATATCAGAATCTATTTATTTTCACGAAGAAAACAATTGTTTTTGCAAACGCACGTGGGAACATCGTTGCAATATGATACATGTGTTAATTTTTTTCTTTTTTAACTTTGCAAAACCTCATGTGTGTCTTTAAAATAACTATTGTATAGCTTATAAAAAAAAAAAAACAAATTTTATCTTCAACGATTAAAGTTACGTATTATATTGCTTTTCCCATAATTTTAAGATGGATAAGCGCAAGACGCAAAAAAAGTGGTTTTCGGGAGCGTTTTTTGAGGTTAGGGAAGACGCGCAACATTGTGCGTCGTAAATAATGACGAATTCATGTTCAGCGACCAAAATTACATATTGGTATGCTTTTCTTGTCGTTTTAAGATGACTTGGATAAGCGTATATTTGATAAAACTGTTTTCTCAGAGTGAGATCGTAGCCTTATGGCCGCCATATTGGTCCACCATCGTGTTTTTTGGAAAAGGCCAGACGGAATTTGAAACTAGGGATAATAAGCTTTGATTTGCGCCCACATATGCCTTTAAATATGTGAACCAATTTTGGGCAGAGGGGGGTCTCCCGTTGACAGAGAAAGTCCCATATATATTTTTACTAAAGGCTAGTTCATATGTCCTTCCTTCCACCTGCCCTTGGAACACCATCTCCCATTGTTTTGTCTTTGTTTTGTCAAACCGTGTGCAAACCATACCAAAGTTGGTAATCCTTCGGTTATGGAGGGAACGATAAATATCTTCACTTAAAAAATAAAGAACGGCGCAAGATGAAGAGTTTACTCAAGACGCCTGAGAATTTAAACTAAGTGTACTATGGATGATCGCGCCAGTGTATTACAAATAGAGCAAGGTGGCTTAACCATAGCTGCAAGAAATTACCCATATGAATATTGCAATGTCATCAAGAACTAACTGGTGGATGCAATCAATTCTAATAGTATATATATTTGGGTTTGGTGAAAGATTAGGTACAGTGAGAACACAATAAATAAGATTAGACAAATTTTCTCGAACGGAGGAAAGTCTAAGTATTTGTGAACCAGTCCCCAAATTACTACTCTGCTTTTGCAGCAATGATGCAAATGATCAAAAGTAACGCCCACAAGAAATTCAGGAAGGTGTGGGGCGAAACAACCAGCTATCGATTTGCAAGGATTTATACAATACAACAGCAATCCTGACAGGACATTGTCAGCTACGCAAGAACGTACTTACTGACATCACCACCTTTTGCGGAAGAATTGGGTGGGGCAACATGCCTCATAGATTGGGGCATGTATGATTTTTGATTTATGATTGTATGATTTTATTTAATTTAAATGCATATTATTTATAATATTTAATGCATAATATTTCAGAAACCTGTGGAAAAGAGTATGAGTAGGATCATTTCCCAATCCGTTTTTCCCAATTGCCATATTTCCCAATAATTATTTTTCCCAAAAAAAATTATTTCCCAGTAATTATTTTTCCCAAATGCTCTATTTCCCAATGACGCCTTTTTCCAAGTGCTTTATTTTCCGATTATTTTTTCGTCCGATTATTCAATTTTCCTTTTAATCAAAAAATTATATTTTCTGTTTCAATAAACATTCTACTTCTACTGTCAAATGGTTTTGAAATCTGTCACATTTTGAAATCTGTCACATTAGTCACAGCTATAAAAGGAGCAAGCCGACACAGAAATCATGTTGGGAGAGCTAGAGTTGTGCCAAACTATGAGGAGACCTCAATCGGCCAACAGACAACGGATTGACGAGAGGATTTTTAATATAATGTCAAAATATGATGACTACACGAAGGAAGACAAAATATTGGACTACCTCAAGGCCATCGAATGGAATATACATACATTTCTAACTCGCGAAATTTTGTAGAACAGCACTGTGTAGAAAATTATGTTGTTATAGAAAATTTGTAATCGGAAAAATTAATCATTGAGAAAAACTGTCTTTGGGTAAAATAGTCATTGGGAATTTTGGGAATGGATTGGGAAATGTGTACTCCATTCGAGAGTATGGCATAAGTTATATCGTTGTAGTCAGGAGAAACAAGTGAAATTGCTGCAACATTTTTTTTTTCAGTTGTTTTTCTGACAGCATACTTTAAATTTCGGAGAAAAATGGGTTGACCTTGTATTTTTTTTGTTTCGTAACTTTAAAAATCACGGAGAAAGAGGGGGTGGAACTTCTCAGAAAGTTGCCCTGTATATGTGAAAATTCGGTTCTAGCTCCTGCATATTTAGTCGACATGGGCAGCGCGATTATTATAATATGATTACGCTTTTTTTTAAGGCAGCTCCGCGTCGTCACCTCGATTAATCATTCCCCACGTTACGTAAGGAGTACGTTGAAGAAATTGTTTGAATTATTTAAACGACGCATGTATACGTTACTGTTTACTGTAACTTGAATGTGAAATATCATCACGTAGGGTTCCCCGACGCGCTGCACATCAACCGACTCTATTTTCGTAGCAGATTTGTGGAAACGAGCGCGACAATTAAACCGCAAAGTGACATATTATCAAAAAACTGTCGCTGTATTTGCGTAATTCTGCAAGGTTTGGTCGTCATAAAATACGTAACGTTCCCTTTCGCTTCCTTCAGTCGTACATGTTACTCCCGAGGGTAGTATCAAAGTTCTTCTCCAGCATCTCTGAGTTATTTTCTTTGTGCAAAAAAGACGATTTCCCTATATTGTTTACCACATTAAGGTAAATATACCAAATATGTTATATTATATATACACAGTGTCAATTTGAAACGACCAGCATTTAATACTGCCTAAACTAATGACAGTATCAAAATCTGGCGAAACACGTCAATTTACATATCAAGGTCTTTATTATTTAATTTTACAAATCAAAGCTTTTGAGGAATTTGTTGTCGTATTACTTGCAACCCCCTAACCCCCAGGGCACCTACCACTAAAATTTTAAATGGCAACCCCTATTTCTTTTACCAATTTTTAGTTTCTTGTACAGTTCTAGATAAGTTCCATATTTCTTTTTTTGTCACAATTTTTGTCAAAAATTGGTAGTTAACATGAATGTGTGGAATGTATTTAATTTCTGAATTTTTAATTGGAAAATGATGCACTTTTACAAAAAATTGTCAGGAATAAAAAAGTTCTTAAAAGTACTCAAAGAATGCACTGGATTTTTTTTAAGCAATTCTTTAAATTTAGCAAAAATTGACTATTTGCAAAATCCCAAAAGTTGCTCAAAAATTTTGAAAAAAATCCAGTGCATTCATTGAGTGATTTTAAGAACTTTTTATTCTTGACAATTTTTTGTAAAAGTACATCATTTTTAAATAAAAAACTCAATTAATGAGATTAACTACCAATTTTTCACAAAAAAAGAAATATGGGAATTGTACTGTCTGTTCGTTTTCAAATTGACATCGTGTATAGGCATTATACGCATTAGTAACCATCGTGAAAATCATAATTTCCCCAACAAGAGAGACATTTTTCCGACAAGAAGGGGCAATATTATTTGTTTCTACTGACATTTTCAATTCTCTTCATTGCTGTTTTTTTATTCATGATTTTTTTACTCATTGTTGTAGGAGTTGCGATCGTCATATTATTCGTGTAATCACAATTCCTTAGAAAGACCATTTTTTAAAAATGTATCCACAATAATTTCATAAAGTAGCTTTATCTGCTTTCATTTGAACTACATAAAGTGGCATTTTATCCACTTGTGGATTAAAGTAACAAATAATAGAAACCAACAGATCCTACTTAGTTTAAACGAATTTTTAAAATGCCACTCAACGTCACATCGAGATGCCATATCATAATCATAATCATAATCATAACATAATATAAAACAAAGTCGCTTCCCGCTCTGTCCCTACCTATGTATGCTTAGATCTTTAAAACTACGCAACGGATTTTGATGCGGTTTTTTTTTAATAGATAGAGTTATTCAAGAGGAAGGTTTATATGTATAATACATGCATAATATAGTACAGAAACACTGATAATTTTAGAGGTTTCTAATGTGATGTCGTAAACCGGGCGAAGCCGGGGCGGGTCGCTAGTTATTTATAAATTAATTTCAGATAACACTTGCTCCCATTGTGGACAAAACATTGAATTGCATTCGTCACTTTTAACACATATTATATTAATTCAATTTATCAACACAATATATCAACAATTGACATAAAATATTTCTCAATATTTTCCAGGTGTAGTACATTTTCTTACATTTATCTGAATGGTGCTTTGTTTTCTTAAACTGAAGGAAAACAAGATATTGTGTTCAGTTTTTTTTTCTGGTGCATTCTCCGGCACTAACGTTAAATTGTGTGAAAATTCAGACACGAGCATTTATTTTTTTCCTATTGTTTATTTTATTAATACGTAAATATTTTTCAGGAAATTTTAACACTAAGCAATTTTCTGGCTAACTCTTACGCAGGAATATAGCGGTTTTAGTAATGCTAATTTATATTCGTTGAAAATCTAGTGAATAATTATTTAGTTAATAATTGCTGAATATTTTTCTGTACAATTCCAAGCTTTATATTTATTACGGTAAATCTGAAAAATATACAGAAAATTAAATCCTGAAAGATCTGATAAAATGGACTGACTGTCTTATATTGATCACGCTGAACATTATAGTTCAGGAATTGTAGAAAACACATTTTCTTTTCGAATTCATAAATAGAATAATTTGATATTTAAGTGAAAAATTGCAATTGCAAATAATTTTTCCAGATATCCCCTTGAATCGATTTTAAATATACGTAATTTTATTTATAAACCCAAGTTGCAAGGCTATTAAAAATTACTTCAGAAAATTTCTGCATATGTGGAATAAAACCTGTGATAATCTACTCACAATATACTGACAAAACAAAGAATAAACTTTATTTGCTATACCTGTACATACTTTGGGGGTTCTTAAACCTTAATTTATTTAAGATTTATTAGATTTCTTACTCACAAAATAATTTACTAGACGGTGTATATTTTGTTATGTATAACTAAAAAAAAAACACACAGTTAAAGTTTATCTCTCTATTGGTTCATGTAATTATAACCACCTGGGAAAATCCGTTTTCTTTAAATTCTGCCAGTATTGCACTTTGCAAGAACAGTACAAGTGAAGCTAATATTGTGGTTTTTCAATGTTAATAATGCAGGTGGTGTGTTTCGTCGCTGTGTTTTCATCGATTGAATGACTCCTTATAATATAACACTTTGTAAAATACCCGTGGTTTATTAAATTGCAGATTCTTTGTATTTATAACAGAATAACTTTATGGGCGTTAGTGTAATTTGTGATTCTTTATCGTGGTGTAGTATATATTGTTTATAAGGTAAGGAAAACGTAACTAAAAATCTGTTTCACAGAAACTTTTGGGAATTAAAATTTTGGAAAAATAGTGTGTGGAAAATTTATATTTTATTGAATAACATGCCAGTCAAGAGATCGTCTTTAATCAACAAGACCTCTTTAATAAGATCAACAAGACGTCTTTAATAAGATCAACAAGACGTCTTTAATATATTTGGTTTTAACGAGTTTTGAATTTGCAATATATATTATTAAAGACTATTGCTAATGCATACCTACTTAATTGCATTTTTCTTTAATTTAACACCATTGGCGACAGCCTATCATTGCCTAAAATATGTAATATTTTGTTCTATTATTCATTATCCGATTTTTAGCCAATGTTTATTAGTTTGAAATATTTGGATGTTTATTTGGTGAATTTTTAATAAAAATATTTTAGTATATTAGAATGTTGTTTTTTGCAATAATTTTTTCCTGCAATACAATGTTGATATTAGTTTTTTATAAATATGTAGAGTGCAATAAATTAATAATACCTTATTAACCGATTTTAATTTACGTTTAATAATTAATATAATAAAATGAACAACTCCTGAGCTTGGGCGTTTTATTAATTTTTTTACTCATTCATATCTCTATCACTGTCAGTTTAAAATCGCCACCAACAATTAATATCTATAAATAATAACGTGGTACAAACGAGTCAATTTATAATTAGTTGTTTAAATAGTTGTATTTCCATGTTTCTTTCGATAGCTTTTACCTTGAGATAAGTCATTAACAGCCACTTGTCAAAAATTTGATTACAACAAAGTTTCGCATGGAGCTTCGACGTAACCGCTATCTCCATCTCTCTCGTTCATATTCAGATTTGATGACATTTTTTAATGGCTCATTACTTAAAACATGCACTAACGCAATCCAAAATTAGATTGTCATAAAATCTGATAATCATTGTTTCACATATGATGCTAACTGTTGTGGACACACTGTAGATATAGTGTTTATAAAAGTTTGACATAACCGAAAAGCTTAGACATGACCGCTATTTCCATCTCTCTCGTTCATAGCCAGAGTTGATGACGTTTTTTTTTTGATGTCTCTAAATGATGGTGTATTCAGCGAAACTACTATAGAGACATCCAAAAAAAAAACGTCATCAACTCTGGCTATGAACAAGAGAGATGGAAATAGCGGTCATGTCTAAGCTTTTCGGTTATGTCAAACTTTTGACAAGTAGCTGTCACAATTTATAAAATAAACAATGGCTGTCATATGATGTGACAGTTTTGACAAGTAAATAAGGTTATAAATTCGATTAAGAATAGAAATACGTCTTTTTTTTCTCGGCCAACTTTGATGACGTTTTTTTTTTGGATGTCTCTATATAAGTACGTTTTATCCCCTATGCCTATGTAACATATGTGTCTACATGAAACATTTCAACGAAACTGGTTCCCCCGTTTCGATGTGACTGAATTACAAACTTGCAAACATCCCCTTACACTGTCTGCATAATGATATTAGTAAACTTTTTGAATCACTCTAATTGCAATTTAGAAAACTTTCAGTTTGAGAACCCGTGGAAAACTAATAAAAAGAGAATTGTTCGTGCTCTCAAGTTATTATATCTAGGAATCATGACACGAGGAAGCAATTTTGAGGTCAGATATGTTTTCAACATTAAAAATTACATCCTGTCCCTCCTATGTAATCGACATTTTATGAAAATATCAATATTTTCCATATAGCAATACAGTGTGTTCCGGGAGAAATGTCTGCAGCCTCGGGAACGGATAGTATGAGTCATTTGATGATGCTGATGTGTTAAGGGGACCAGGGAGGGTTGAAAATGCAAAAAATTGGCTCGTGTTTAATGGTTTATAACAAGGCCGCGAATAAATATAAAACTTTTATTTGTTCAACTCTTTCGAATCAACTTAACAACTTGTTAAGTTGATTCGAAAGTCGTTCTCAGAACAATAATATCGGCGTTCCAATGTAATAAGGAAAACTGTCGAATCTACAGTTTTACCACAATTCCAGTCGAACGGATAAAGGTTTTGGCAAATTCTAAAAATATTTCTTCTCCTTAGGCTTCCCTCTATTGATTATACCTAAACAATTAAAATCAGAAACAAAATTAACAAAATGGCGTCCAGAAAAATTTGGAAAAATTCGAGATATTTGTTATTATAAAATTGTAACAATATGTTTTTTTCAAATCTTTCGCGGTTCTCGAGATATCGTGGTAAAAATCATTAAAAAATGTAGTTTCGAGAAAATCGCATTCAAGTTTCGGTACAATATTTCTGTTAGAACAGTCGTACGGAAACAGAAACGTTTCGACTTTATTATTAGTTCATCTTTAGTGTGTGTGTTACAAATTAAAACTTACTTCTACTGTCTATATTGCATAGAGAACCCTAGAAATTAGAATAATGCTCAGACCGTTCGGTCGGGACCAACCGCGCGAATATCTGCGTTCGGCCGGCCGCGCACCACGCTACGTTTTACGCTCTCTTGACCTCAATTTTGGGAATTTTTCAAATAAACAAACGGGAAGATATTCCTAAAGGATCACAGGATCGGAATATGCAAAAAACCGAAAATCGATTTTTCCGAAATTTCAACCCTCCCTAGTCCCCTTAAATGTTATGAAACACGTTAATGTTTGAACATCCTGTATCACAGTACCCCCCCCCCCCCCACCCACACTTTAAAGGGTCTGTTATATCACATTTTCCAGAGTAAATTTTTCGAATATCATCAACATTATAGACTTCGCATAAGGTCTGTAAAGATTCAAAATGTAATTTTTTGATCAGAAAACAATCAGAACAGATTACAATTTTAGTCATTTGAGTAGAAATTAGGAGTTAACCTGTCAGACTACTCCCGTCCCTCTACATCATTGTGTACAATACCATCACGTTGATTGGTAAGTAGTGTATTATGGACTACTATGCGTCACATAAAATTAAAAGCAAAAATCTTTTCCGTTCTCAAGAAAATCGACAACCATGACATTTTTTATCCAATAACTCGTACCATATGTTACCCGATAAATCGTCGATGCAACCCTAGTTATGTGCAGCTGCATCTTAGTCTCATTCGAACACAGAAGCAACGACAAACGTTGGTTACCACGACGCGCCAGGTATATTTTTTTCAGATGAAGTGCTAGTCTCGGCGTCTACCTGGAAACGTAAACGTATTCCGATCGCGAAACGGCAGTACGAAATATTCCCCGAGTCAGTGTATCAATCCCTTGCCAGCGATGTTTGTCCCACTGTACTTAATTCCGACACTGTCTCAAATTAGCATTGAAGCAGTTGTTAACAACGGATACGGGCTACTTGCAGTGAATAAACAAATGCGAGCGCACTCCATTGATGACGAGATTTTTTCGCATTCCGACAATTAGCGCGCATGGGCGTGTGAAAATCGGGCGGAGGCTTTGAAGATGAGTCCCAACGCGACTACTTGGTGCGGTACGCGAGTTATTCAATACGGAAAAAGACGCAGTTGCCAAAATGCTACATTTTTTTGGAATATATTTTACACTTCACGGGTAGCCGAGTGAGTTAAAGCGCCGTCTTTCCAGTCGCGATACCTCTGTGCGCGTGGTTCAAGACCCAGCCGGGGTAGCGATTTTTAATTGTCTCGCTTTCTCCGTCAGGGCTTGATATGCAACCACTAAAACACTAGTGTATAGGTGTGGATGCATAGATGCCAATCCAACCGCACATGCCCTAGATTTGGTAATGTTCTGAGTTTTCTGGGTTTCCTCAGAACTGTAAAGCAAAATGCGTTACCGAAATAATCTTAAGTCGCTCCCAGTGCGCCATGGCAAATAATAATAATAGCCACTCCTTCCCGCACAGGTCCCTGAGAGGACCTAAGGGGTTACTCTTCGGAGTAATTATAGGGTGAGTATTATTATTATTATTACTTCAATCAATATCAACACAAGTTTTAGTTAAGCAACTTATGGTCCGGAAAGAATTTACTTTTTGGATGCTGATAAGTGTTTCAAAACTCTTTACTTACTTTTACAAGAGTTAATAATATATACTGTGTGTGAGGGGAGGGGGGGCTTAATCGAAGAGACGTTCACTGAAGCCTCTGGGCCCATCGTAAGCAACCACACATCTATAAGTTAAGGGCTTCGTGTAGCTCCACCTCCCTAACAAAGGACAGCATGATATTTAAGAAGGCCTTTTGAATTTCCCTAGGTGCCAGATATTTGGAGTCCGGGTAAATGTAAGTGGCCCTCGTACCAGCCAAAGCCAGGCAGAGACAAATAGTGTAGAGGAGAGTTTCCTCCTCTTCTCCACACATCCTACAAGCATAATCGGCTGTGATGCCGATGATATTCAGATGCCTATTCAAGGGGTAGTGTCCAGTGAACAGTCCCACGACAAGTTCCTTACGACAAAATCTTAGCAGTTTGGTACCGCGTTTTAAATCAGCATCCTTAACGAAGGAGAGTCCTAACTGGTGGAGTCAGCTTTGCATTCGCCACTCTTGTTGGTGGTACAATGTTTATCCACTCTTTGAGAGTGGTTTTATAGCGCTCTAGGGAATCGCAAGGGCCGGCTCCGGTCCAAGAAAGTCCGTTTTTGAGCCGTACTTTGTCAGTGCATCAGCCCTCTCATTGCCCGTGTTGCCGCTGTGACCAGAAACTCAGCAAAGTTAAAACTTTTGGTTGCATCTGGCTACTTCACGAATTATATTCTTATTACATTCCCAGACAAGCCTTGAAACAACTCTCCATGACTGAAGAACCAATAGTGAAGAATGACTTTCGGTGTATATGCAGATTCTTCTGTCACTGCCGTGGTTCTGCATACATTACATACGTTGTTAACGCGTGGAATTTCTGTCTAGAATACCGTGGCAAGTCTGCCTAATGGTGTTGACACACCAATGTTGGGCCTACTTATCCTGAATCCAGGTCCTGATCGAAACCGACCCGTCTGCATAGCAAATGAGCCAGGTGTCGCTGGTTAGAGCTCTTAAATTGGGGTTCAGTGCCACAACCCTAGAGGCTATGGTTAGATGACCACTGATCGTTCCTTCTTCAAGGTGACCAGGTGGCAGTAGTTCTGAAAGCACCTGCTGTTGTGCAGGCAAGACGTTGAAAGCGAGCCAGCGCTAGCTGAGCACATTGATTTATGTTTGCGACCAACAGCGCCGTAGAGAATCGGAGGCTTTATAGCATATGTATAAAGCCACTCCATTAACTGAGGAGTTAATCCCCATGCTTTACCAACAGCCCTTCTGCATGCCCAAAGGATTGCAGTGGCTTTTACGGAGTGAGACCTGAAGGTTAGCCTCGAATCCAGGCATACGCCCAAAAACTTGACCTCCCCCTGTACATTGAATTATTTGCCATAAAGAAAGGGAGCCTCGTAGCCCGTCGCATTTCTTTTTTGTGAAAATTATATGGCCCGTTTTATCAGGATTGGCAGACAGGCCAGTTCTAGATGTGATTCAGAGCTGTTAATAAGGTTTTGTATATATGACAAAACCTTATTAACTGAGTATATTACTCAGTTTTGTTTAAGATTATCTAATAGTCATAACTTTGTTCATACATTATCCATTAACTTATTTAAATATCTCTGTTTACTTACTAAGAGATGCAATAAATTTAACACATACTTATTCATGTAAACAACAACATTCAGATTTTTTTCTAAATTATTATGCGATGAGTAAAAGTATTTAGAAAGTATTTAGGACACTGAATAATGAACAGTCTGGTCTAGCCTATTAAAGAGCTATTAAATAAGAATGTTACCAGTTTTGAAGCCGATATATAGCAGCGAAAATATTTCATTTAAGTAAACGAAAACGTTCTCTTAGTTACTTCGTTTTCACACAAAATGTAAGTAAAGTATGTGGAGTTTCATTACCTGATTACTTACCTTATTACTTAAAAAATACAGTTATTTACATACATTTTCTGTTGAAAAAAGGTTCAAGCATTGAACTAGATGTAGTTGAATAATATATTCAATACAAGATTACACTTACATAAAAATGTTTCCACAGCATATACTCGTATAATAGTCATAACATAACCTAACTAACTTAAAATAAGAACTGTTTAATGGTGGGTTCATGCAGAAATTTTTAGTAATAAGAATAAGAATAGTAATAAGCATAAAAAGTTAAACCTTCGTTTTATAATGACCCAGTTCATGCAGCAAATCCTTATTTTTAAAATTATTACTAAAAATTATGTTTACTGCATGAACTGGGTCATTATAAAACGAAGGTTTAACTTTTATGCTTATTACTATTCTTATTCTTATTACTAAAAAAATTCTGCATGAACCCACCTTAACTCAATATCGCGTAGGTATCAATATTCACCTAAATATTTTACATTTACAACGCAAGTGCCAATATTAAGGTAACATTTTTATTATTCATTTCAACATTCCAAGCGTTTTAACTATGAACATTAATAACTATGAATATATATAGGATAATATACAGTCCACAAAAGTTGGTATCATGTGAGCAATTCTTTTAAGTATGTATATTATTTTATTTAAATGGAATTATGGCGCCATATTGCTTATACTTAAAATTTGACATTGCGAAAAATCGAGTATTTAATTAATACATGAGAAGCAGTTATTAAGATATTGTTTGTCCAGAGATTTTCGATTTTCTTTAGTTGTCAATGAGATAAATCGTAGAAAGATACCACAACATCTTGGAGACTATCTCACTTCATAGTTCAAAGTTATTAATTTATTTATGCACATACAATAAAGACTACTGTAAATGTTAAATAAAAACGTGAATGGTAATGTGAAACAGGTATTTACAACTATCCGACTTTTCTACATAATTGCTGTCTGATTTTATGCATAATTTTATGTATACATAGTATGCACCTGCTACTTTAAGAACTTCATTTAAAATTCAAAACAAAGTCGGGCGCTTTTATTTTCATAAATAAAAAATAAGGAATCAATCATTCTTTCAAGGTCGAAATAATTTATTTAAAATTAATTTTTCATAAGTGGTATTTTTTTAAAGACATTTACATTTTTCATTGTTGTAGTCACGGGTAATGCGTCTTAAATTTAATTTTCGTTTTAGTAGATTGTCCCCTTCGTCCCCCCGCTTGTTACGCCCACTCGTAAACGCGTACATGATATTATTTCGCTATGCGGCATTTATAATTTTCTCAGGATCGAACAATGTTAAAATTAGTATTTAACACGGATTTGCATTGAGATATTTTTATTGCCTTTTAGCACCTTGAACTGGAGATACAGCCGGTTGATTATAAATATAGATGTGATCGCGAAGTATATATTGTCACCAGTGGAAAACATTCCATCCAATGCGATTTTTTTCTATTTACTCAAATAATTTTATTGATAAAATAAAAGCTTACAGAAAGAAAATTATCGGTATCTATACAGTGCGTCCATAAAGTGACGCATAAATTCATTATTAGCTAAATGAACAATATTATTGAAAATTCCCGAGACAGGTCAATTTTTGATTGCGATTTACTATTTTGTCACATAATAATTTAATATACAGGGTGTCCCACCTTCGAGTAATGACGCCACCACCGATTTTTTTTAAATGGAATACTACATTTTTTTTTCAAGTTTCGGATGACCCTGGCCGAGCTGAGTCCAAAAATGTATCACAAGTTGCTTCTATCTATTACAGGGTGGACAACAATACATAAAGTGTTTATGAAAAATTTCATTAGAAAGTTATACGTTTCTGTATTTTTTAGAAAAGTCACAATAAATGCTCAAATTGTTCTCCGTTGACTGCTAAACAATGACCGAATCGGGCAATACATTCGCTTCTGACATTTTGTAACATAGCAGGTGTTATGTTTAACGTTTCTTGCCTGATTCGATCTTTGAGCTCACGGATGTTCTCGGGTCTATTAGTATAAACTTTAGATTTCAAATAACCCCATAAAAAGAAATCTAGTGGAGTAAGATCAGGTGATCTAGGGGGCCATTCCACTGATCCTCTTCTTCCTATCCACCGATCTGGAAAGGTTCTGTGTAAAAACTCGCGCACAGCTATAGCAAAATGTGGTGGTGCACCATCCTGTTGAAACCAAATTCTGCCGTCTAAAGTATTGGCTATTTCCAATATCAGGAAATAGCCGGGTCAAGTCAGGAATTAATGTATATTGTAAAAAATTCAGATACAATGCTCCTGTCAAATTTTCATCAAAAAAGTATGGACCAACAATTCTATTTCTCACAATACCAGCCCACACATTGACCTTTTGTGGATGTTGCGTATGGTATTCTTGCATCCAGTGTGGATTTTCCTGAGACCAGTAGCGGGTGTTTTGCCGATTAACATGCCCGTTCAAAAAAAACGTTGCCTCGTCAGAAAATAAAATATTAGCAATGAAACCGTTATTTTGATTATTGTGGTCCATCATGTACTCGCAGAATTCAGTTCTTCGGTCAAAGTCGTCTTCAGCCAATTCATGGATGAGGCGTACTCTATAGGGATGGTATTTTACCTTTTTAAAAATATTCGATACTGAAGACTTTCCAATATTCAAATCCCTAGATACTTGCCGTACTGTACAATGTGGATTTTCTAGTGCCGACAAAATTACGTCTTGTTGAACATTTTCATTAATTTTAGGTCTACCTTGCCTTGGTGCATCCCTCACGTGTCCTAATTCTCTGTATTTTCGCTCTATTCTGCTTACTGTAGATTGTGAAACAGGTTCACGATCTGGGTGCATTTCATGGAATAATCTACACACCTCTTGTTGAGTCCGCATTCTGTCGCCAACACCAATCATCATTAGAATTTCAATCCTATCCCTTTCATTTAAAGGCATTTTCAACAAAACGTTTTAAATAAATTAGATTTAGGTTTCACTTAAAGTACCTACTTTGAAGCGTTAACAATACAAAAGTGAACTCTAAATAGCCGTTTTTTAATATGGCAAAAAATGACAATGACAATCAAAAAACAAATGACAAAAAAATAACGAACCACGTATCGCGCCTCGCGTCATTCGCGCGTCTTGTCCAAACTGGTGTTTATTAAAGTAGTTGTATTTTTTGTATCACAATAACGTTAATTTAATTTTTTTTAGTGCGTTTAATCAGCAATACATAATTTGTAATTTTTTGTACTGTTGTCCACCCTGTAATAGATAGAAGCAACTTGTGATACATTTTTGGACTCAGCTCGGCCAGGGTCATCCGAAAATTGAAAAAAAAATGTAGTGTTCCATTTAAAAAAATCGGTGGTGGCGTCATTACTCGAAGGTGGGACACCCTGTATATTAAATTAGTATGTGACAAAATAGTAAATCGCAATCAAAAAATTGACCTGTCTCGGGAATTTTCAATAATATTGTTCATTTAGCTAATAATGAATTTATGCGTCACTTTATGGACGCACTGTATATCCAGATTTCATGTTCCGAAAAATATATGGGTGTTCTATTAAAAAAAAATGTTCCTCGTTACACCCCGTATATCTTTTGTGTAATTAAAATGGTATGGTTAGGTAAAATGGATCAGAGCGTACACCAACTCATAAGTATAACAAACTGGTCATCGAACGTCAAAATCAACATGGTATTGATGTTGAGTTTTCGTTCACTGCAAATTAAACAGAGTATTAAGGGGTTACCTGCAGTCATAAAATTTAAAAACAAAAATTTCAAAATATATAAAGAAGGAGAACTTTTAAAGAATTTTTAAAGAAGAACTTTAAACGCTTTTTTCTCGAAACGACATTTTCCAAATCGGTGGACAGGATTACAGACAAATTTCTAACGGATTTTAATGAAATTTTTTGGAATTGTTGGCGATAACATTGGCTCGTGATTGAACGTAGGATTTTAATTTCTGATCAAAATTCATATTTTTTTAAGTTTAAAAGGTTAGAATTTTAGGTCAAAAACAGCTCTTTTCTTCAAACGGTCGCCATTTTGCCTAGAATCACCGTAAATTAATTTCCAACGTTCAATCGACTAGCCGATTCGATGTAAAATAAAACGCAACTTTGCTTGTTTGTTTCTGATTACCGGTTGCCGAGGAATCGTGTCCACCGCGCATCCTTACCGCAAAAACGTGCTCACGACGACAGTCCATAACTCCGCCATTTTTTACCATATATGTCCATAAAAATTCGCGAATAAAGTTTAAGAAGAAAGTATTTAAACGTACTAATTGCTGTTTTAATCTACTGCATACTTTCAGAGAACAAAAATGTCAAAAATGAGGCCCAGAGTAAGCTCATGACTGTAGGTACCTCTTAATAATTTCTGGTGATCTGCTTAATTTTCAACAGAGCGATGACCTGAGCCAGATGTTTTTCTACCTAAAAAACCCCTGTACAGCTATAGTCTTTATGCTGAATTATTCAGAACCATTCCAGATTAATAAGTAGGTGGTTTTTGTATTCCAGATGAGCAAAATTCAAACTCTCCTCACGGTATTCTTCTCCATCCTAACCATAAACGTCAGCTGCTTCCATCTACACGACTTCAAACCGAATTATAAGGAAGCGCTGAGGTTATCGCTGCTCTTCTACGAATCCCAGAGGTCTGGTAAGTTGCCTACCAACAAGAGGATAGAATGGAGGGGAGACTCAGCCTTAGAAGATAAGGGAATCAATGGAGAAGATCTGACTGGGGGATACTATGACGGTAAATATTTTAATAAGTACTCTTGTTTCATTTAAATATTCCAATTTGGAAAAAGCATTTGTAACTGAATTAAATATTTGCGAACAATTTCAAAGTTACTAATAGATTGCAAAAGACCTTGTTACCTGCTTATTTTTATAAGAAGAAGGTAAAAAGTGTGCGGTTATTTATTTTTATAAGCAGTGGTGGTCGGTGGAATTTGACATGCTCGTATTTTCTTAAGGGGGCATGAAACTCACACCATAATTTAGGGGATGGTTACTACAACTACAAGTAGAAGGCTACAATGGCAAAAAATATTCAGGGAAAAATTGTGAAATTATTTTTTCCAAAAATGGCTGCTCCCGGCAGATCCTGGAAACGGGTTGCAAAGTATTTGCGAAATAATTTTTTTTTTCATAATCACCGAGTGAATACAATTTTTTTTATACTTGTGATTTTCTCGAAATTTTGAGATCTGTAAAAGATGGAAATTTGAATTTTTATTTCATCACAACATTTCGGCTATGAGATTTTACAACAGTTGTATCTTTAAGGTAAATAAGAATTTTGCAAAAATTAGAAGTATAAAAAAAATGGTATTTAGGTACTCGGTGATTATGAAAAAAAATATTTTTCCAATATTTTGCAAGCCGTTTCCAAGATCTGCCCAGAGGCAACCATTTTTGGAAAAAAAAATTCGCAAGTTTTCCCTGAAGATTTTTTGTCATTACAGCCTTCTACTTAGGTCTAGTAACCACCCCCTAAAATATGGTGAAGGTCCCATGCCTCTTTATGGAAATACGAGCATGTCAAATTCCACCGGCCGCCACTGCTTATAAGTCTTATTTATTCTTATAACTAGGCCTACACAATGGTCGAAACAAAGTAGACATTTGTGTTTATGTTTTTATTTGTCTAGAGTATTTGTTTATAATATTCTATTGAGCACCTAAACATGCGATAGAATTTAAATAACTGATAAACTAAATCATTATTTTAGGCAGCGATTTCGTAAAATTCAGTTTCACAATGGCATTCACTTCCACGATGTTGTCTTGGGGAATTAAGGAGTATGAAGATGCTTATAAAGAAGCTGGTATGTATACTTTAAAATAAATGATAATAACCTTATACATACTAATAATAATCATATACATAATAATAATCATATACATACCGATCATATAATCTCCCTCTAACACAATCATACCGATTGTGTTAGAAGAGAAGTACAAAATGGACAAGACAAAGAACAGACAACTAAACCCTTTGACAAATGTTAATTGCATATATCTATAAGGACTATATGGGTACTTTTCACGCATAAGTGAAGCAAACACACTGTATTTCCCTCTCTCTTGGAACTGGTGATTGATCGTTAATACGCATGCTTGATTACCCTCGTATACGTGTTTCATCATAACGAACGTCCCCGGTTTAATGTACTGACATACGCAGTAAAGCTCGGTTTCCTGTTGCAAGGTCAAAAGAGAAAGAGGTGTTTGCTTCACACAACACAGTTAAAACTGGGAGGGATTACCCATATAGTCCTATGGGTAATTATTGATGATGTTGATGATATATTGACCATATATCTATGATTACCCAGATATATGGTTAATTGCCACTGACGGGATTCGAACCCGCGCAGATAATAGCTCTCGGAGTAATCGCTATCTATCATCTAGCGCTTTATGTACTGAGCTATCGCTGCGACAAGTGAGCATTTTTGATGGACCCGTTTAACTACGTGTAAAATTAGAAGCAACCTATTTTGATTAATAATTTTTTGGAGAAAAAGAGTTGGAAACAAACTTACAAACGTAGATTCCACAGTCCTGAATAGACACAATCGCCAAAAAAAAAAATACAAAATAAAAATATGTTGTCTTCGAGAAAATGATATGTGAGCGCTTCGAGAATTACAGTCTGTTTTGTTTATTTCTGGGTATCTCTTATATCTCTCGGGGTATGGTCGTAATACTTCACATCATGTTCGTTGTGCAAAATTCAGGTGCAAACCTATTCTGCTGTACCGTATCAAGCTGAAAGTTTTTATTTCATGAACTTTTTACCTCGCAGGCCAATATTTCGAAGTGCTGGACGCCGTGAAATGGGCAACCGACTACTTCATAAAGTGCCACGTCAGTCCTAACGAGTTTTACGGACAAGTCGGCGATTTCGTCGCCGATCACGCTTTCTGGGGCAGACCAGAGGAGATGAACATGACAAGACCCGCTTATAAAATTGATGCTGAGCATCCAGGTAAAAAAAATAATTATAAAAATAACGTACTGTCAGAGGCCATTGTCATGTGGATTCGATTCCCGTTCAGTCCACTGACAATACTCGTCTATTTTTTTAATGTATTTTCATCAAATGTTAGGCCCCCTGCACAATTAACATAAAAGTAAAATTAACCGCAACCACAAAGATGGAGTACATGAAAATAATGTTCTTGTCTACTACTAATTCAGTTAACATTAGCATTAAGAATGGCCTTCAATCGTCAATAACCGTAAACATAAAGATGAAATTATTTTATCTTTACGCTTAAAATTACGTTTTGCCAGTTATACCAACCTTGTGTCTATACTCTCGTGAAATATGGGTTGAGGGTTGCCCTAAATATAGTAGTAACTAACACTAATTAATACTAAATTACCACAATATTAGTTAACAATTCGATATCCATCATTTCTTCTAATTCCAGTATCGTTTCTGATTTTTCACACAAAATGTTTAATTTAGTGAAATTGGCTAAACTGAATCCTCTATGCGGGAGTTTTAAAATACACACGATTTTACGCAGATTTGTTGTGGACAAAACATAAAAATTACAGTTATGCTTATGGTTATGGTTGTAGTTAGCTCAATTGTGCAACAGGACTCATACAGTTTGTGTAAAGCCAACATCGGCCAGTTGTGAAAAAGGACAAATTCCACGCTTCTCTTTCTAACGACTAGCGCAGGTTGTGAGAGAGCCGGTCTTATTCCCTCACACTACCTTCGATGCATATGCGATTGCTTCTTATCTGTCGTCTCACTAATGTTTATCCTTTTTTCATAACTGGCCGATGTCGGCTTTACACACACGATATAGTTCGGAGTATGATACTTTTTGCGTTTTTTCTTTGTCTAAACAATGAGTTCTATAACGAATATTTAATTTTAATTATTAATAAAAATTTAAAGAAAACTTACACTGCGGCATTCGTTCAAATACTTTTGTGTTATCACTTCAGTTTTTTTACAGTCGCTGGGTGGACTGATATTAATATGAATTTAAATATTATTATTTCCAAGAATGGAGTTTACGGAGTTACAACAGACTTGGTTTTAACATTTTAGAGGCCAGCTTTCCAAAAATGTCATAAAGTTGGCCTATAACCATGGCTTGAAAAAACAGGCATAGTCTAACTGCCAGGGTTTCTGAGATACAGAAAACTGTAAATAATAATTGTAACTGCATACTCATTATCATTTTGGATAAAATTGTTTTCCAAATCCCAGTGTATTAAAAAAATCTTTGGATCTGTGATGTACCAACAACCACACTTAAAACATCAAAATATTTAATTAGTAATGATGGTAGTTATTATTATTTTCAGGGTCAGATTTGGCTGGGGAGGCTTCAGCCATGTTTTCCTCAGCTAGTGTTGTTTTTAAAAGTGTAAATGAAACTTACTCAAAAGAATTGTTGAGGCACGCTGTTGAGCTATACGAATTTGCAAAAAACTACAGGGGCCTGTATCAGGATGTCATACCGGGTGCGAAGCAATATTACGAGTAAGTATATTTAAAAAACCATATCCTACGTCGTTATCTTTATTTTTTTCCATTAATGCTTTTGTTATACATTTTCTTAGAAAAAAATACGCGTTACTAAATATATCTAGCTTGTTCGTAGATACCAAAGTTAGATATTATTTTGGATGACCCTCAGCTATGAGTTTATATAAAGATATATGTTCATATGAGTCTTACAGATCTTACTTTGAAAAAAATCATTTTATTTTTTTTATAGGTCATCCTCGTATGGAGACGAACTAACTTGGGCTGCCCTTTGGCTGTACAGAGCCACAGATAATCCAAAGTACTTAGATGACGCTGAAAAGTACTACGAAGAATTTAAAATATCCGAGGAGGGATCAAATAAGTTTTACTACAACGAGAAGGTTGCTGGTCTGCAGGTGCAATATTTACAAAGTTACAATGGGTTTAAATGTAGATGTGATGAGAAAACTGTGTTTTGAAGTGTTTGTAATCTAATTTAAATTAGTTCGGTATTTTTTTCTGATCAAGATAAATTTCCAAAAAAAAATATTTTAAAATTTCCAAGACATTGTTAGTATCACTAACAATTTGGATACGAACATTCCATTATACCATACAATGTGTAAATAAAGTGTGGAATGAATTGGGTATCTTTTTTTGGAAAAAAAAACATTTATCACAAAAAATGCTCGGACACCTCAATTTTATTTTGCAAAAATACGTTTTTCATTAAATGCCTTTTCTAGATTGTCTTTTGTTTTCGATATATGATTTTTTTCGACCATTTTTTACTTTGAAAAAATTTTTATTTAAATTTATTGTTGTCTTTTTTTGGTGAGTTTACTGGTTTTTAGGTCCTTTTTGGCCGACAGCACAGGGGCAACCGAGTATTTTGAATCCGCGCAGAAATTTTGCGATAACGCAGTAGACAAACAACTTCGTACTCCGAAAGGTTTAATTTATATTAACAAATTGGGAACCCTGTCGCATGCTTCCAACGTAGCGTTCCTGTGTTTGAGGGTGAGTTTTTCTGAAATGCGCAAGGTCATCCTTCACCCTCAATGGGTCCTATTTTCAGTCCCCATCAAAATTTGTTGTAAGTAGTGGAATCAGTCAAGTATTTAGAACTTAAGACTTATTTCAATTCAATAATATTTCAAACGCGTACAAAGAGCGTACTCAAAATAAAAGTGGAAGAAAGCAATATTCAAAGATACAGTTTTCATTTTTAAAATAAACAAACTATAAACCCAAAAGATTCTACTTCAAAAAAACTACAATGTGCAATTTTCGACAGACTCCAAGCCTATGCCTCGAAGCCTTTAATTTAGGCCTTTTTTTTATTTTCTCCTTTTTTTTTTTCTCCCCCCCCCCCCCCTTTGGGGGGCCGCGGCCCGGGGGGTTGGGGGGCCCCCTTGGGGGGGTGGGGAAGGTGTTTGGGGGGGTTGTTGGAAAAAAAAAATTAATTTTTTTTAAAAAAAATTTAAAATTTTTTTTTTTTTTTTCTTTTTTTTTTAAAAAGTGTAATTATAGGCGATTGTTATGGGCGATTGGTTCAGATTCAATAAATTTTACTTTAATACTGACAAAATCGGCATAACCAGGTTTCATAATAGACATAAAAAATGTCCTTAACTGAGTATTAGCAAAAATGATAGTGATATTTTGAACCACAGTCGAGATGTTAAATTTTTAAGGATTGATGTCTTAGGTACTGTTGATATCGTCTTACTTCGAAAGAGCACCTCAAAATTACATTCACTTTTCTATTTATTTGGAAATTTTAAAACGGTATAATCTATGCATCAACTTATTCTTGTGTATCAATTCAAGTATCTTCGAGACTAAGATATGGAGTGTCATTTGAAGTAACTGCACTCCATCCTAGGAAGGCTCAAGAAAAATCTTTAAGGTGTACTGCTCGCGTTTCTAATATTTATTCTTGTAACGAACTTGTTAAATATTGTCATATTTTAACACGTGTGTTAATTTACGAAGTATTTGTTTTTATTTTCGAAAATAAAAATTATTCTATTTTAAATAGTGATGTACACAAGCTAAACACACGACAAAAGATAATTATGTTTTATATTCAACCTTATAGCTAAATCAATACTGGATTTTCCTATAGGCCAACTACATTTCCGTTTTTAAACTAGTTTTTAGGGAGCGACAAATTTGGAAGAAAAAGAGAGTAAAGCAATTACTGACGGAGGGGTGTGGAGTGTTCATACTGAGATCGTGAAATAAATGAGACAAGTGAGATCGTTCAAAACAAATGATTTTATTTTTACGCTATTTTCACTTTTATATTGCGCACGATCATTTGTACGTTATTGCACACATGTAGAACAGAGTTTGGTCTGAAATCGACTTATCTTAATTTATCATTTAATCTTAACTTATAAAAAAATGATTCCACCTAATTACAACGAATTTTGAAGGGGGTCGAAGGACTCTCATCATTTGAAGATTATGGAAGATAGCGTTTTCAAAGGGATGCATTATTTTTAGGTAGCTGATTTGCCACGCATGGATTCGAAAAAGTACGTACACTTTGCAAAAGAACAGATCGACTACATCCTGGGTGCTAAAGGGAGGAGCTTCGTCGTGGGTTATGGTTACAATTATCCAAAAAGACCTTACCACTCAGCAAGGTAACCAAGAAACTTAAATAATCAGCCATTAAATATAAATACAATCAAAGTTATCCGAGCAAAAAATATACATTTCTATTCTTAATCCTAAGTTTATGACTATTGAATTGTCACATTATGTGATGGGGACCAGATATATAAAAAACTTTATTAAAGAGAAACTATATTATCCAAAAAATAAGACACTATTAAAGAAAATGACGAACGCCCATATTTATACACAACTGAGCCCTTATTTTAACTGATTGTGAGTCAATAACATGCATCGTGGATACTGCAGTATTCACGATGCTCCATTAATTTCTTCAATTTTATTGACAATGCTTTACTGAAGGTTTTCCGTATCGCCAACGGGAGTTTCAAAAACTGTTTTTTTTTTTTAATAAGGTAAAAAGAAAAAAAAACAGGGGATCAAATCGTAAGATCTGGAGGGAATATGGTTCTTGCAATTCGTCGTCATGCAACATTTGTACAAAAGGTGTTGACATTTCTAAACGGTACCTCTCTGCAATACTCCTTCTGCTCACAGCTGCCCACACTTAAATTTTTTGTGGGTGTAGTCGATTTTTTTCAATCTAAAAGTGAGGGTTTTCTGCTCTCCAAAGTCTCATATTCTGAGAGTTAACATAGCTCGAAATATCATCACAAAAAAAACCTTTCTCGAAGACATTAACAAAATGGTTAATAAACCATTGGCAGAACTGCAGTCTTACTAGAGGTTCGTCCGCTCTGAGAATTTCATGTGTGGATTGTAGACAATATGGACGGAGTTCTAAATCATTTTCAAAATTCGTTGACACGTTGTATACAGCAGATTCACTTGTTGGCTCAGATGGCCAATTGATGTTCATTGTTTTCTTCTGTCCTTACTCTGGGTCTGTCATTCCCTTGTTTTCGATTGACGCGTCCAGTTTGCCGGTACAAATTTATCTAACTCCATGTGAAACAACTTTCCTGAAATACTTTTAAGCTGCTCTCATCGAATATATCCAGTTTCCATTGAGTCTCATCTCAAAATAAATTTCAGTCCAGTTTATTTAGAGCTTATATGTTAATTCAAAATTTATGCATTCATTTTTATGAAATATTCTAGGATTCTAATTGATGCAATCTTCGTAACTCGGTAACCTCGAGCTTAAATTCGCTTCGGTGGTTTCATCACAACTTTAGTGTATTACCAGAACATCTACGTGGGTACAATAATCACGTTATATCCAGCAGAAAAATTACTTTACTTAACGGTTAATTTTAGGTCATTCGTAATGTTGCAACATTAGCGTCCTATTTTTAATATTCTATTTTCCACTGTTCTGACTTTTCAAGCTCTCGACCTATGTATGTACATGGTAAATTATGCCCTAAACCAGAGGTCCTCAAACTATTTTGTCTGGTAGACCACTTGCCATGTTTTTCGGTTTTGGGTAGAAGTTAAAAGTCAAAGCTTAAAGCAATAAACTAAAATTAGAAATTAATAATTTTACTAAAACGTTACAAGTTCATACGATTGATTTTTTGTTATGTCTTTCACATATGTATCTAATACACTTGGATCATATAATTCTTTCTCAAACTCTAAAATAAATTACAAGTGAAATACGCCTCCGTTCTTCATTAAAAATGAATTCCATTATTTATTTTACAGCTGTGACAGCCACTTCAAAAGTTTGACAACAATAAAGCTTCGCTTAGAGCTTCGGCATTACCGCTATTTCCACCCCTCTCGTTCATAGCCAGATTTGATGACGTTTTTTTTTAACGAATCCAAAACAAAGTTTGAAAATAAAACAAACCGATCGAGAACTAGTACCAAGTTCGAATCCTGTCTGTCAAAATTGGCTTCTCTCACAGGGATTGGTTGTGTGTCCTACGTTTTTTATGTGTATTATCCATTTAACACAATCGTAATGCCGGGTGTCCCAATATTCCATGTACAACGAGCTACCACATGCTTCTGACGTCAAAATAAGTCGATTTAACTAAACTTACCTATATACCAAGTTGTCTCGTTTAGCCGCTAGAGGCCGTCAAAGTTGACATAAAATTTTAGTTTTTGAAACGCCCTGTATGAACTTTAATGAAATTTGGTGTGCTAGTATGTTCCGACAGATGGCACATTTTGACATTTGAATTGAAGTTTTTCCATTAACAGGGTGCGAAAACTACCCCTACCCTTAAGTAACCTGCTCGTATTTTTTTTTTGGTAGGGGTAATACTGCTTCATCTAAATTTTTATCATAAAGATAAGCAAATTTTTAACAAATTTTCTCTTGTAAAATTTTTTTTATTGCTTACCGTTTTCGCTAAATTCATGTTTTATTACATCATTGTCGATTCTAATACGATGTAATTGATTTCACTTTAAAATTGATTTTAGAACGAAAGCGAAATAAACAAACTTAAATAATCATTTATTGAGACTTAAATAGGTGTTCAAAATGACCTCCATTTTCATTAATACAGAAATCAATCCTATGTAAGAAGTTAAAGTACACTATTCTCAGGGTTTCCTCGTTTTGCAATTCTTGAACGGCATTTTGAATTATGTTCCACAATTGTTTCTCGTTCTCAATACTCACACAGTAAACTTTCTGATTTAAGTCACCCCAAATGAATAAATCGCAAGGATTCAAATCTGGTGACCGGGATGGCCATGAAATGGGAGCATCGTTTCCTCTGCCAATCAATCTATCTGGGAATTGCTCATTTAAATATTCTCTTACAATACGTGCAAAGTGTGGTGGGGCACCATCGTGCATAAAGTACATTTGATTGCGTAGATTTATTGGTAAATCGTCGAAGAGATCCGGCAAAGTATTCCGCAAAAAAAATCTAAATAACTGTTGCCGTCGAGGCGATTTGGCAACCTAATCGGACCAATTAGAGTTATTGATAAATCCCATCCACACGTTTATACTAAATTCGGGTTGAAAAGATTTTGCTCTAATGGCATGGGGATTTTCATCTGCATTAACATGTTGATTATGCAAATTTGTTATCCCACGTCTTGTGAAACATGATTCGTCCGTAAACAAAATTTTCCATAGTCCATATGGTCAGCACGGAACTGTTGAATAATCTGTGAGAATTGAAGACGAGCGGCAAGATCATGAGGTAATACTGGTTGAACTTATACTTAATGAGGTTGAATGTGAAAAGGACGAATCAGTTGTTCAGTGAGAACTCTGTTTATTGTACTTTTTGAAACTCTGACTTGCCTCTCCAATAATCTGACACTGGTTTCCGGGTTTTCATCTACTCGTTCCAGAATGTCTTCTTCTACAAGGATTGTTCGGGCTTGGCGAGGCCGTCCGGCATTACGTCTATTCACCTTAAGCATACCATTTTCTCTAAGACGTCTTTCAATATTTTTAAAGGTCTGATGATTTGGAGTTCTGCGATTGGGATATCTTCGATGATACTCGCGCACACTTCTACGACAGTTTCCTTCACAAAACCCTAATACTAGTAACATATCGGTTTGTTCGTCAAAGGTGTATGTATTATCCATCTTACAGAGTCAACAGAATAATGACACTAATGACAAATTTCAAATTGTAGCATTTGTTTCACCTGGTAACTTGGCCAACTAGTATTAGTTATTTGGATTTGTTAAAGGTGACATGAAATCTTTGTATCGAACACCTAATTAAATTTAAACAAATTTCTTCATTTGGGGTGACTTAAAACAGAAAGTTTATTCTGTGAGTATTGAGAACGAGGAACAATTATTGTGGAACAGAATTCAAAATGCAGTTCAACAATTGCAGAACGAGGAAACCCTGAGAAGAGTGCACTTTAATTTCTAACGTAGGATTGATTTCTGTATTAATGAAAATGGGGGTCATTTTGAACACCTAATTAAGTCTCAATAAATGATTGTTTAAGTTTGTTTATTTCGCTTTGGCCCTAAAATCAATTTTAAAGTGAATTCAATTAAATCGTATTAGAATCGACAATGATGTAATAAAACATGAGTTCAGCGAAAACGGTAAGGAATACAAAAATTTTACAAGAGAGAAAATATGTTAAAAAAATTGCTTATCTTTGTGATAGAAATTTATATGAAGCAGTATCACCCCCACCAAAAAAATACGAGCGGGTTACTTTAAGGGTAGGGGTAGTTTTCACACCCTGGTAATGGAATAACTTCGATTAAAATGTCAAAATGTGCCATCTGTCGGAACATACTAGCACACCAAATTTCATTAAGTCCATACAGGGCGTTACTAAGTTATTAGCAAAAAACTAAAATTTTATGTCAACTTTGACGGCCTCTAGCGGCTAAACGAGACAACTTGGTATATACTCGTAGATAAGTTTAGTTAAATCGACTTATTTTGACGTCAGGAGCATGTGGTAGCTCGTTGTACACGGAATATTGGGACACCCTGTATTTCCTAGAGAGAGGATGCCATGTGCTATGGCGTGATTTTAATTTAATTAACAAAAAAGAGAATTGCATCTAAAAGAAAATTTTCATAATTTCTGTTTTATTTTTCAGTTCGTGTCCTGCCATACCACAGCCTTGTAATTGGGAACAATTTCACTCTACCCTGCCCAACCCTCAGGTCCTACATGGGGCCCTCGTGAGTGGTCCAGACCAAAAAGATTTCTACGAGGACTCCAGGGAAGAATTTACCTTTAACGAGGTGACACTGGATTTCAACGCTGGCTTTCAGAGCGCCCTGGCGGGCCTGATACACCACGAGAGTTCGGAAAAATATTAGTCCTTCCACAAGTTTTACTTTCTCAAAATTTTCGTTTCGAAAAGCGACAGTGATATCCGAGAAGAAACGGAAACTGTTTCTTCTGTTGTATATAATTCGTTTTACGCTAAGGTAGTTTTAGTTGTAAATATAGAGAAGCAATAGGCATAGTTTATCGAGTAAGATGAGATTTGTTGTTTTGTAATAACGCTGAACCAAGTAATTTCGTCATGTCATATGTGAAGAGCATGTTACCTACTTGAATCAAGTAGGAACCCACTTTATATACTAACTGCGTATCCGATGTGAAGGTAAACAATCAACTTAGTAAGCTCTGAAGTTATCCAAATATGACTGGCCATTTTTGATTAAGATGATAGTGAAAGTTTAAAAATCACCTACTTTTGCTGCTACGATATCTAGGTTGGTTTATTCAGATACTGTGGACCTGCAATATAATACAGTAGTACATCTCCCGTCATCACGTATAATCAAAAATGATACGTATATACCGATAAAAAAGGACGAATAAAGATGCAATAATTACTTGGAAGAAAAATGTGTTTTGGAATACATGTTGATACTTTGTTTTCAGTTATATTGACACATAAACGAATTTGTGAAAATAAATAATTACTCAAAAATAGACTTTTATTATACGAAACCCATGTAACAAAATTATATCCAAGAAAATATATTCTATGGATCTGAGGTATATTCAAATTTTCACCTTCTACTACTGTTACGTTGTGTTTATAACAAACTGATATCTGACTGTTCTGTAAAAACAAAATATTGTGTGTACATTTTTAATATTAATATTGAGTGTTCGAATAAATTTGACTTCTAGTTGGCTGTGGAAAACAAATCGTACTTGTGCTAAATAATTTTTGACAGATTGAGCCACAGGCAATTTGTTGTAGTTTAGTTAAATTATTGTATTTGAATTTCATGATCTGGGTTTAATTTCCAGCAACTTCTCCTTTTTACTGTTTTTGCCTATAATATGGGTTAATTGAAAGACGAAATGAAATAAAAATAGGTATTTTAAACGAAAAAATATTTCAAAACGATCATCAATTATAAAATTAGATATAGAAATTGCAGAAAATGGCTCCCACGTTGTTCTAAACACTTCCGACACCGTTTTTAAATAGAACCGAAAACATTTTCTAGGAAATGAATATGACTAGCTTCAATTTCATTTATTTTTTCCAAAACTCTTTTCCAAATTTGATCAAGGTCTTAACAGGAACTTGGAAAATTGTGTTCTTTAACCCTTTAACGCCCAAGTGCACTGTCAAGAGACATGAACTTAGATGCTCATATTACTGATAAGATAAAATAAAGAAAATATAACTAAAACCATGTATTCCTATGTTTTTCGAGGTCGCTCTTTCGAATGGAATCGTTAAAATTTGCAAAAAATTCATGTAACCTTCAAATTTTAACAAAAACTATTAAAAAACGCTATTTTTTCAAGAATATTTTTTTAATCGCAATTTCAGCTATGTTATCGTTCTTTAAACTACTCAAAAACAAATACAAACGTGCACTCGAGACGTGTGAATACATAGAACAATTTAATTTTCTCATTTTTGAGATTAAAATAAATAGATATGACAAAATTCAAAAGGTGATATTTCTTGTTTTTACCAGTTGCGGGATCATTGAAGCAAAAGAAGAATTTTGAAAAATTATTAGTACTCTAGGGGTTTTTGGGATCGCTGATCACGACCCTGATGTCAGAATTACAAAATTCAAGATGGCGGGTCCAATATGGCCACCACCCCGAATCAAATTTCAAATTTTTCGATTATTTTGCCTCAAACTTTGTAAACCAGGGGTTTTCGGGGTCGCTAATCACGATCCCGATGTTAGAATTTCAAAATTCAGGATGGTAGATATGACATAGTGACCATTTTGAAGCAAATTTCGAAATCCTGAATTTTGAAATTCTGACATCGGAATCGTGATTAGCGACCCCGGAAATCCTTGGTTTACAAAGTTTACGGCAAAATAATCGAAAAATTGAAATTTGATTCGGGATGGTGGCCATATTGGATCCGCCATCTTGAATTTTGACATTCTGACATCAGGGTCGTAATCAGCGACCCCAAAAACCCCTTCAGGACCAATAATTTTTCAAAATTCTTCTTTTGCGTCAATGATCCCGTAACTGGTAAAAAAACGAAAAATATCACCCTTTGAATTTTGCCATATCTAGTTATTTTAACCTCAAAAATGAGAAAATTAAATTGTTCTCATTGCGTTTCCTTCAAGTACACGTCTCGAGTGCACGTTTGTATTTGTTTTTGAGTAGTATAAAGGACGATAACAGCTGAAATTACGATTAAAAAAAATCTTGAAAAAATCGCGTTTTTTAATAGTTTTTTGTTAAAAATTGAAGGTTACACCATTTTTTTGCAAATTTTAACGATTCCACTCGAAAGAGCGACCTCGAAAACATAGGAATACATGGATTTAGTTATGTTTTCTTTATTTTTTTCTATCATTAATGTGAGCCTCTAAGTTCATGGCTCTTGACAGTGCACTTGGGCGTTAAAGGGTTAAGTAAGATCACAAAAGTAAATGACTTGGTGTTATGTCACAGAGTGTTGAAGGACATTCATGTTCGGAATTCAAACTCACCAAGCGATTATGGAAAATATTCTGTAACGTTATCAGTGCTTCACTTGCAGTGTTGTAGTTTGTAGTCAACATTCATAACCATATCACGAAAATATTCTTGAAACCCTAAGTAAATTACTTCATAAGAATACGTCCATTTTCCTTCAATTATGGACTGTACCATAAAAGTTTTCTGCTGCTGGGTTTGTTTTCTGCTATTAAACACCATTTTAAGGAGTTTTTCGTAGAATCCACAAAAACTGTTTTGGTTTTGAAGTTTAAACTTGCCAGTTTGAGAACTGTCAAACGCTATATTTCAAAATAACAATTTTAGGCCTGAACCTACCAAATACACACTTTTGAAATGGCAAAGTCAGTCAGGACCGGATGCAGGGGTGTCGGGGCCAGGGGCAATGAAGAAAGTGGAGGCCCTTTCAATCAATAAATATCCATCGATAATTTTATTTTTACATTTAAAAAACAAATTTCCACTATTAAGATACATACTATTTTTTGTAATTCCCTAAAAATCGTTTTTTTTTTTTTATTTATTTATTTATTTATCCCGTAAGACCATATCTTAGGTATAGGACACGTCAACATAATGTATACAAAACATGAGTTAAAATACATATAAATTAAAGTTACAGATAATTATAAATGATAAGATTACACAAGTAAAATTATACAGAAGAATTATAGTAGAAATATTTATATACTAAAATAAATAAAATAAGTAAAATAAGTAAAGTAGTTATATATATATAACCTTTTGTTAGAATTCATCATCGTATGCAAATCTAAGGTGTATTACAATTATCAAAATATTCTTGAACAGAGTATGCACATATACTCAAAAGATATTCTTTAACATTTGTCTTAAAAGCAAGGACAGTTTTTAAATGTTTATATGCTAATGACAGATTATTATACAACTTCAGTCCCAAGACACTGGGGGCCTTTGAAGATATATTCAAACGTCTACGAGGAATATGAAAATTACCTTTATTGCGTGTATTATGGTAATGTATCAACTCATTTTTGTCAAAGTCTTGTTGATTCTTGTAAACATAAAGTAACAGTTCTAAAATGTACACACTTAGTACAGGAAGAATTTTATAACTTTTAAAAAGGTTACGACATGAATGAGTTGGAGGTACCCCCATCATACCCCATTAT